>JWZT01002035.1:0-10761 GCA_000827895.1 Thelohanellus kitauei
TAAAATGAATGCAGTTTGTTCATAATTTTGTGATTCCAGCACATGATTTTGATTCAATAACAATAAATAATGCCAGGTGTCAGGTAATTTTGACCTTCTAAAATTCATAACAACTCTGAAAACCCGCGAACATTTAATTTACATCATCAAAAAATTGAGTGAATTCAAAACGCTTACGACCGGTCAAACAATTTCTGATTACATCAAAGTTTGAATGATATCTTAGGCGTAAAACAAAGTTGTTTGTATTTTTTTCATCAGAATGATAGCCAAGCTTTATTTGATGAAATATTGTTGCAACTTGTATGTAATTTTTTTCATCTCTGATGGGTGTATTTCTACGAAATATAACATTGTGCCAATTGACGTGCTTTATAATCAACCCGAAAATTATCGCCCAACACATCGAACTGTATTTACATAGACAAAGAATTTATTTTACCGTAAGACAATGCTGCTTTCACTGTTGTAAGTCTCCCGATTCATATTAGCAAAACACGACGCCAAAATTTGGATCGACGGAAAAAAATCAGAATAATACAGCGAATATTGATTGAGATTTACATCTCTTGAAACCCATTTAATAAATGTAAATATGCATTACATGAGTCAACTATGATTCCTCTTTGGATAAAATAAACTACATCACGATGTAAAGACATCAACCCACAACAATTGAAACCCAGGGTGATCCATTAACTGACAGTCCATTTGTTGGCAACCTGTAGAAATAAGAAAATTCATCTTATTAAGGCATGAATCCTAGACGAGGAGAACAGATTTGTGGGTATCTTTCTGATGAAAATAAATGCTTTTTAAAGTGGTTGAAACCAAAACTACTTAAGAAATATATTTGGTGATACATGCGTCAAGAGCAGATATCATTATGACCCAATTTTTCCCACTAAGACTTTGTTTAGGCTAATTAAAAAAAAAGATCATTTGGTATGAATTATAAATTGACTGGCCTCGATTTTGATGTGTTATTACTCCAATTAGTAATTTTTCTCTTGTCGAATTAGAGACTGGATTCCAAGCCTTTATCCTTCAAAAAAACGTGTACAAATCTTTTTAGATTACAAAGTTTATCGGTTTGTGTCATGGTTTTAAGGGAATCGATGTTTAAACAGAAAATTCAAGGTATTTTAACTTCTATACAGTTTTTGATGATTTATTTTTATAAAGTGGTTCTCTTCGCAGATTTTGAAATTTTAACATCAGTCATCATCTTAATTTTGAACTCCAATAATATTATTTACATTCTAAAATCGACCATATTCAGCAGGTATTTTAATGATTTATAAACCGATTTCTGATCCTTTCTGTTTACCTTGTTAATAGCCGTTGGGAACCGTAATTTAAAACTGCTGAAATTCAGTCCAGATCCACATGAAGGATATGTAATCCAAACCATACCTCATCTTCTCATTAGACCTTTAGGCACTTTTAGATAGAATAATTCATAAAGATTGTGTGAATTATATGGTAAGCGATCCAACAATCCTAATTCAGCAATACGATATTTAAAGATTCATATTTTTAAATATATGTATTGGTTGATTAATTTCAAAATGGAGTGTCACAAAGGTTAGGGGAGGAATCGCAAAATACGGGCTCTGAAATATGCACTAAATTTTCATTTCCATTTCCCATTATATAGAAATTCGTAACCACATAGGCGCAATTTTGATTTGTGTGATTATTGACTTCTGTTATTGAAAATATTTTCGATAATCGGTATTAAAGCTGGCAAAAGTTGAAAAACCTTGTTAAGCCCACTCATAGAATCTGAAACATATTCTTACTCTTGAATATACTTTCGAACTTTATTAACAATTTTAACAAAAACCGCTGATAGATACACTAGAAAATATTTGAAGCGCGAATATTGATCCGATTTTAAATAAATATAAATTCACTTATGGGGTCGATGATTATTTTTCTCAATACTTAATTGCCATCAGAGTAAGTCGATCAAACTTTTTTCATAGTGCCGGAGATTGTTCATAATTACGTCAATTTAAAAAAACTTTCTTTGGTTTGAAACGTCATTTATTGCCAGATTTTTAACATCATGTTAATTCATAAACAATTTCGCCAAAATTATTTGACTAAATAAAAAGTATTAAGATTATTCGCTCGTGTTTTTTTCCAATGATTTTTCCTTTTTCTCTCAAATATCGAAGAATATGGTTGAATTATTCTGCACAGTAAAATTTCGATCGCACGTTATGTTTTGTTTAAAACAACAGACTCTTCTATTGTTGAAAATTATCATTTTGAAGGGATTTTTAGATGGAAAGAGAGAAGATCAATCAAATATACCATGGCTACAACATCGAATTCAGCAATGTAGAGATCTTTGTTGACAAAATAAGAAACAGAACTGAAGAATACCAAAATTCTGTTTCAGTTCTAAGAAGAGGAAACCCTTTGATTATTCGTTTAAAATATTTCGGAACTATCGAGCTGGATTTGAACATGTTCAGAATCAAGTTTTATTTCAGACATAAAAATTGTAGTTTTGATTACACAGTTACACGTTTATTACTTTAGGTATACAATGGAGTAGAATCGAAAAATTTACGTCTTACATCTCAGATACAAGAGGATAATATCGAAATTATTCTGACACCTAATGAAAGAGCCTCGGTCGGATTATATCAATTACATCTATATTATGGCAATTATTTTGTGTTAATTCACGAATTGGTTATATTGTTTAATCCTTATTCAGAAGATGACTCAACTTATATTTATACTCAAGAAAATTTGAAAAGATATTTGGAATCGAAAAGAATGGTAGTCTATGACACTTATGATAAAATATCAAGAATCAAACCCTTTGATTTTAATCAGGTAAAATTTCCATTATTTATAATGTCATTAAAAATGGAAAAGCTTCTCGACCGTTACAGAATTGTATTTTATGTATTGGGTTAAAATTCACCGAGCCGATTCGTTTACATTCTACACTCAGTAAGTGATCTCATCACTCCATTCCTAAGATATCGTGGCTCTAATCCGATTCAGTTTTTAACAATTTAACAAGACGCAGAGTCTTAATCACGCTATCATTGTTTGTGTCGGAATCTAAAGTTTCACTTTTAAATCTATTAAGGAAATGAAACAGAATTAAGTCATTTTGGATTGTATTTCACAATAATTATTCGTGTAATTTGTTTAAACAAGCTAAAATTTTCTAAGATACGACCACAAATTCTGAATTTTCAATCAACTGAATGTGACTATAAACTAAGTAATTTTTGTTAAAAACAGCCCAGTGAAACGAAATACAAAACAATATTGTCTTATATACACTTTTTATCATAAAAATTGACCGTCAAAGATTTTATCATTAGCTCTGGTATAACCGATATTTGTTGACGTTTCTCCTCATGATAAATCAAAAGTATTTTCTGGTTCTCTTTTAAGTCTACATATCTTTTCGGCTACATGTCGCTAAATACAGATGAGAAACTTCCAATACTCAATAAGTTCAGAATATAGCATCGAAGGAGCATTGTAAATGTCACAAATGCGAAAAAATACCGTATGGTGGCGAAATCCGATGTTCATAATTCGTAAATAATTATTAAAACTATGAATGGAAAAATTCTAATACATGATCAGCTGACATATGATTGCATTTAAGTAATGATAACTTATACCGGATGGTAAAAACTGTTAAGAGTCATACAGTTAATTTTGACATCTTCGCCCACAAAGCATGTACTTTCTAACTTTATACGCTGGTTCTGATTGTTCTCACACAAATATGACCTTTAAAATCTATGATAAATCTATTCCAATTGTATTAAGTGGACATTTAACCACATGAGATATCCAAATGTAAAAAATTAAGATATTTGGTAAATGGAGGACTAGTGGTACCTAAATAGTTAACAAGGGACAAAAAAGCATATCCAAGTAAATAATATTGAGAAATGAAGAGTTTACAGTGCAGACCTAACTATGGAGATGATATTGTTGAATAATCGAGATCAGAACTTTTATGCTATTTTATGACATCGAACCTTCATTCATGATGAATAATGTACATAAAACAGGCTGTGAAAGGAAAAGCATCATTTTAAGTTTTGATCTGGCGTAGAATAATCATTTTTAATATTACCAAGCGTTTGATCATTTATTCCCAGATTGATTTATAAAATAAATGCTTATTCCTTGCTCAAAATTATTTAAACGTGCTAGTTTTTCATAATAAATATACGAATGTCAAGAATTCTCTTTTTTTGTCTCGTATTTAATAAATGATATTTTACAAGATACCAAAATATTTAAATAATCTGAAAATAAAATTAAGTTTATTTTGGTTTATTTTTTATATAAACTTAAGATCAACCTCCAGAATAACATCGATGGTTGGGAAATATGGTTCTTCAAGTTTTCTTTGATAATTTTATCCTGTTAGTCACTTAATAAAGTTGAAAATATTCGCTTTTTTATTTTGACGTTTTATATGGTTATTCAGATTAAATCATTCCTTCGTTTTCATTCACTTAATAGGATTGTGTATCAATAAATTGAAGGTTCACAAGCTATATCTTCTCTCAAACAAGATGAAACCATTAAAATTATAAGTTTATAAGCTTCAATGTGAGACATTTTGTAGTTGGCAATCACTCAAGATCTAATCAAGCAATAATCAGAATAATATTGGTAGTTGTAATTTCAACTTCTTCAGATAAGAATTTTCGTTTTTTAAATCTATTTTAACAATATAAAGCGATAAATTTAGATTTAGAAACATAAGTTTTAACTGCCCAATTAATGAACCTGAAACCTGAGATTAAATACTTATTCACTATTTTTATTTCAAAAGATCCTAATAAACTTTATTTTTTTACGTTATTAAATCATAAAATCCACGGAATCGCACTATTATTCATAGAAATTATGAGCTTCTATTCATAGCAATCGAATGGTTCTGGCTATCTCCTATCGAAATATTTTTCATATATAAAAAACGCAAATAATCATTTAATGACAATTTAAAAAAAAGGCTTATCTTGATGATTATTTGTTCTATTTTTAATTGAGTTAAAATTCAAAAACGTATCTTACATATTAGTATTCAAACAATTCTTTATACGTGGCCACCAAAATTTTGGGAAATTTGCCATTCGAACAAAGGTCTAATCCTATTAATGTTATGAGGCTATTTTCACAATGGGTAAGTGATTTTTTTTCCAAATAAAATCTTTGAAGCATTCTAAATGATAATAGGTAAACTCAGATGGAGATAATGGAATCATTATTGGAAAATGGGACAAGAGCGAAATTACCTTGAGCAAATTTGAATCTGTGTACGATTGTCTCAGAAATTACTCCATGAAAACATCGGGACCAGTTTGTTATGGCCAGTGTAGTCATCTCAATGTCACAATGTCCTGCTTATTAAGATCGATAGGAATTGGCTGTCGAAGCGTTACGGCAAGAAATATATTCAGAATCCCTTCAGACCTTAATGATACTTATCCTTTTAAATGTTTGGATTTAAATCAACTCAAGATGGAACATTTATGCTATATATGGTAAGGAATTCGAATAAAAAGGTATTTCCATGTTTGGATCAACTCATTTTGTCGCCGGAATGTGCTACAAGATGAAGAAAAAATACAGGACGGATGGCAGTTTTTAGACGCGACCCCATTTGAAAGAGAACAAGGTTTTTAAACCACATTTTATTTTAAATCGAGTAAATTCTAAGCCTGGCATATCAAATAGAAATGAAAGATGGCAAATTTGTAATAATATTTCTAAAAAACATTTGATTTTTCTAAAATATTAGGTTTTACTCCATTCGGTCCATTCCCATTGAATTGTCTGATGAATGACAATATTTCCGAAATCCCTTACGAAGGAGAAATCGTGGAATACATGCTGAGAAGATATGATGTGATATTCGTCCGTTCTCAGGATGAAAAACTATATAAGACAATCATAGTTTATAATAATCAAAAAATGCTTACGCAAGCTCTAGACCCATACCAGATCGATGACGTCAGCAAAGACCATGGATGCAAGATTCCTGAATATTTTGCTATACTTGACAGCAGGGTAAAATTTGATGTTTCGGGGGTGAGAAATATCAATTTCTGGACAACTATCAACATCGAAATACGTTGCAGTAATTATCTATCAACAAATGAAAAAATGTTTATTGTTGAAATTTGTGGGGATCGTCGTGTATCTTCTTCCTTACGAAATATCATTTCCCAAAAAATAATTTCAAAAGAATGTGAATTCTTTTACAGAATACAGTTCTCAGTCAACCCGTATAATAAGAGGTGGCATTTTGTCGATCCCCTTGAACTACTTTACACCCTTTTCGATCCATCAACAGGGTATGCTAGGATGGAAACCCATACGATGGAATTGAAGAGATTTAAAATGAAAATCTATACAGACACACCAATACATGAGTTAAATACAAAGAGAAAAATGAGAATGGAATTCCAAAATGTGCTTCCGGACCCTATCGAAGACGTTGATTTTAAATTCTTTGTGGAATGTGGAAAATATTTATATCGAAAGCTGCATTTTTTGAATGCATTTCAAAGATATATTTTATTTTTTAATACAGATAGTAATGTAAGCCTGAATGATTCATAGGTTGAAAAATATCTCAGTGTCTTTATTTCCTCGGATTTTTATCATTTTCATGTGACCAAAAAAATCCTTTATGACCCAACTAAATTTTAAACATACTCTTTTAGATAAGTTTTTAATATCGCAATTTTTCATAACTTTTTAATAGGCCTCGCGTAATTCGTCCAACAAACTTACTTGACAATAAAGCCATATCAGAGTAACCATAATCATCTCCTATCTACTCAGATGAGCATACGATATGTATTCTAACATCAAAAATGTGTGATACTGCAAATAAAATTACTTGTAAAATATCCATAGACTTGATCATATAAACAAATATCTAATTAGTTACACACTTGGAGAATGAAAATCACACCTGAGCTTCTCATGCATACCTGACACTATTTTTTTATTGAGTAGAGTTCCCACTTTAAAATGCTGGTAAACAGATCTGGAAATAAACATGTATACCAGAATCATTCTCTGTGTAAATCCACTAATAGGCTGTGATTTGTTAAATTTAAAAAAAATGGAAATCATTTGATCACGACACGCGAATATCGAGACATTCGGAGTAAAATTACTCGATAACTATTTTCAAAGTATGGCCACTCATACATCATCCAAAGGATAACTTCTTAACATCACATTTTATGACATCCATCGTTGGATTCCAATAACATTACGTCCACATAAGTGTGGTTTAATAGTATCATTATACTCTGCCATGGTTAAATCCCAATCATCTCTTTCAGGCAGTAATAAAAGTTAACCAAATGGGAAATCGATTTAATACATGCTATTTATCAATTATTAGCCCAAGAATCAAATTCAGAAAGATCCATTATCAATAATTTGTAATTTAAACATGAGATTAACACATGATTATAGATTTTTGAACTTCATATGTGAGTTAAATGAACTAAATTCACTTAAAATCTACAAAAATGAAATTATTGCCTACCTTGGTCAAGTTATTCCAATTTTAATTTTACTCTTAGGTTGAAAATTTGTATTTGACACAATTTTGTCTTCTTACATAATAATTGGCCGGTTATTTAATTTAATTTAAAGTTCAAGGCCGGGTGTCAAAATTATGTTGTTTGTTTATTGGTAAGGTCATTCCAAAATTGTTAAGCATAATAAATACGGGTCGCTAGAGAGATTAACCAAACACAAAACATAAATTCAATAATAAAACTTCTGATGGAAATTATTCATAATTCTTGAAACGGATGTAATCTGAGATGATGAATGGAATGAAATAGAAACTGAGTTTATCATCATAAATCCACTTAAAATACTCATTATATGAATGGACGAGCACAAATCTTTATCCTAACTAAAATAAATGGAAAGTATTTGTTAAACACCAAGATAATTTACTTTTTAAAAATAACTGAAACCAGACCTTTTTGACGAAAATAGCATAAACGATCTCACCAAGAAAGTAATATACACAATTATTTTTCCTATAATTAAAAATACCAACACTGTGATTTGGAAAATCATCTTTTTCGATTCTATTTCCCATCATGGTTCTAAAAAGGAATCACTGTTTTATATATAGTCAGAAATACCATAAGTTAACAACGCCTGACAGGCGTTCAGAGAATAAACAATTTTCTATTTAATCATTCAGATGACGTCATTCAAAAGTTTCGAAAATCTTTAGCGATTCCTTTCCAGTCGAGAAGTCATATAGAATAAAACTGTCTTGAAAAGAGAAAAGGTCAAAATATTTGATACCTTCGAGATATAAAAGAATATCACTGCCGTTTTTTTAATACTTATTTATCGGTCAACCGCACTTTACAGTACTTTTTCCGCGCGCTCAAGGAGGTTCAAAATGGCCAGTTTCTTTTATCATTTTATTTGAAATCAAAAATACCAAATTTTGCTTAGTTTTTTCGAGTGTACAGATAAATGGTCAAGTATGTTGTTTCTGTGGTTTAATATTCTGTGATTTTGACCTTTCGTTTACAAATGAGGAGATGCAGATCCAATTATAATTATATTTTTCACAAATTTGTACATCAAATAACCAATAATCAATCATTTTTTTATTTGAATGGCAAATTTAAAAATTCCTTGATGAAAAATAATTTATATGATGATCAAAATTTACGTCAGAATATACCTTAAAATCGATTTGGTCAGCGAGAGTTCCTTAGTGTCGAAAAACTATAGTTATGTTTTCAAATTTGTATTCATATTTTTAATCATGGCAAATCAATTTTCGGACGCATTTCCAGAAATGTTGGTATATTTGAAATATACCCCCTCAAGAAAATGAGAAAAACAAAAAATAAATTTTGAGCAATAAATTAAGAAGGTAAATTTCTAATTTTGTTAATAATTGAGCGTGGTATCCTAAAACTTTCACTTACGACGTCCTTTATGTCAGATTTATCACTAAACAGATCCAAATGTTACCTGTAATCCGGATGTTTTTCTATAAGGTTAAGGATATCGTTCAAAACCACCAGATGGATCTGTTATTAAATCCGGGTTACTCGTCCAATTATTCGTATCACACTTCCTGTAATATACAACGCTTTTTTGTCCTCTTTATCACATTTGTACTGTTTCATAACCATAAATACAACGAATAAGTTTGAATGTCGTGTATAAATACGACCACGAGCTTCACTATACCCCAATACACTCAATAATTACCACAGTTACCGATTTGCGACAGAACCAAGAATAAACCTGGTACTTTCGTCAATTTCGTGTGGTTTCGTAAAATCTGGACGATAAAATAACTACTTATGCCGTAAACAGAATCGTTTTTTCGGAATTTAACTCCCTTTTTCCCATTATTGATTCTCTGAGTTATTCAAAAGCACACGTGGTTCTCGAGTTTGATATGTAGAAATTTATAAAGAGACTATTTGATGGCAAACGTCTTACATTGTTCAAAACTTCCTGCATCAACATGTGGACGATAAAATCTTTTCGCTCTTCAGGCTCTTCTTCGTAAAAGTTACTCACAGCTTGGTGAATGTACTAAGTATTTATGCGATAAATTATAAAGGGCTACAAATAATAAAAGGCATCAATTAGCTTATCGAAATAAAAACACGGAGATTAAAAAATGGATTTTCAAGTGTTAGAGCCGTTCTATGGGTCTTTAACATTGTATCACGTTTTTAATATTAAAAATAATCATTTATTTGCTGGTTACTTTTAAATTATAGTTTTCGATGAGTGTTCTTTCCACTGTGTTGAAATCAAGAGCATGAAATAATATTCGAATTGGTGCTTGATAAGTCATAAAGTTTCGGATATCAACCACTGATCTTAAACTGGTCAAGGTTGTACTTTTGAATTTGCGCAAATCAATCGATATGAAGTTCAGGCCAATAATGAGTAGATCAAGAACACCAGCTAGAGGATGAATTGTTTAATTTTGCGATGTTTAGAGGCCGAAAGTTTTCTCCTTATCATCGTAATTATCTAACATCATTCTGACAGCATTTCTTTGTTTGTTTCATTATACAGTCAATATCTAAATATTGTCGTAGTCGTAAATAAAAATGATATTGTGGATGGAGTCATTTTTTTTTGAATAAGACCTGATTCGCCGCATTAAAGTCAGTTGTGGCTCATAAAAAAATATCAGTCTGGATTGTTGGTGAAAGTTAGGAGATATCTCTAATCCATAAGCATGATTCTTGTACAATCACAGAATTAAGAGTTGATTTTGATTTCAGTATATTGATTTCTTATCTCCTAGCATGGGCTTATTAAAATGAGTAAAAGAATAATAGTTAAGTCATATGAAATAAACAACACTTTGACGTTTAAGAACATATAAATTGGCCTTTCTACATCTCATAAAATATGTACCCACGACTGAGTTGTGATAGGATTCTGAACTAATGACATGATCGTCTAATTTTGTTTGAAAATGATTTATGTATATCAGATAGGAAATAGGACTATATTTTATATTGAGGATATTTATACGTGTCATGAAATCAAGAATCTGAATTAGCGATCGGGTTCCAGAAAGACTTGCGTCGTTGGGCTTTGTGGTTGAAATGTGGGCTAATTTTGAAGTTAGATATAATAGAGAACATCAGAACGAAACAATCGAAAACCGACGGTACTGATCCACACATCGGAATCATT
>JWZT01002035.1:44081-56435 GCA_000827895.1 Thelohanellus kitauei
CGATCTCGCCACATATATTCGCGAAGATGACCAGTTTGTAGTTCAACTGATGTTTTTCTCATTGATTTGTTGATTTTGTGACGAATTATTCTCCATTCCTGTTCTATATTTTGTGTATGAACCCCCCGTTTCACTGTTTAAGTTTATACTAAGATTAACGCTCTCGTGGTGGAGGTTATCATTTTCTACTATTTTTCTCTAAGCAGCCCATTCATGTGACCAAACTGTAGATCCCGGCGATACGTTTATTCTTATTATTGGCAGAAGGGTTTGGCAGTCTCTTCTATCAACGATGAATATGCTGAGTTCATTGCTCTTACAAGATCCATTCTCTTGAAGTGAACACTAAATTAGTCCATAGATCCATGGTCAATCAATAAGTGTTCCATAATTTCGTCGATGGTTAAACACTACAACATTATTGTTGTCAATATTCATCTGCGTGAATTCACGTCGTTCCTCTCTGGTTGAATTTCTATCACCGAGTAATAAACGTTTTACGTTTAGCTGTCTTCTACGACGTAGATGATATTCATGTATTCGAGTGATAGTTCTTGGGAAATATCCCTGTGGTGTTTCTATTGTGTCGATTTCCCATCTTATAAGTTGAATAATGTCGAATTTTCGAATATATTTCTGAAGAAGTTTCGCCAATCGCAAGCTTCTTCTGTTGCTAAATATAATGACTCGACAGAATTATTTATGCACCGATTTGCAACCCAATATAATATAAGCTGCAATATTTTTTCTGGCACTAACTTACAATTAGCTCTGTGTATAAGCATATCTTCAAAAAACGGTAGATTTTTGAATCTTACCTGTTAAGTCTGTCAGTGTAAGATAGAAAACTGCCTGTCTTTGGAGAAAAGAAGGTTTAACAAGCTTTATACCTTAAAATAGTTTGATTTCTTGTGTCCTTGCCCTCGTCATTAAGTTTTTATATGTTATCTTCAGTTAGTTTTCTCTTTCTAATCGCATAAAAGAATCCCCCCTTCAGATCTTCACAACTGGAATTTTTCACCTTTCATTTAGAGTGGTCATGAATTCAGGTGTTAAAATAAGCCCCGTTTCTTTTAAAAACTCTTTTTATCCTTCGTGATCTAAACTCATGACGTAGAAATTTGGTTCGCCCACGAGGAACGAAATGCGCGTGCGTTTGTTTACTGATCACCAAACAAAAGAATACCCTCGATGGATAGCGTTAAAACGAACCCAGGAGATAATTAGATCCATATATTACTGCTAATCAGGCTACCGACAATTATCAGAAAGATCAAAAAATGCAAAATCATCTAATTAGTCAAAAATAGCTTTCGGATAATTGACTTAATATCAAATCACTTATTATTTTCCAAGATCATTTAAGCCTGTATTAATTGACCAAATAAACTAACACTGATTTCATGGACAAATACCATTTCCTTAATTCTAAATTAATTTTACATTTCCAATATTTTTATCATCCTGATACTGTTGATTAACCGAAATAAAAGCCGAGGTACAGTTTAGCGTTAGAAAATGTTTTTTTGTTTCATGCATCATTATCAGCCTGCGAATTACATTTTTATCACGCACTCGCACAAATTACTGGAAGCATTTTTCGGAGTTTTGTGTTGCATCTGATTCATACATTTTTATTTGAAGCCCTGTTATTATCAAGAATCTAGTCCACTCTCGTTAAAAACTTACTTTTTCGAGGGCACTATACATCTGGTGGGACGGATATAATTCATTAGCTTTCCAGATATAAGTAATACGATAGCCAGTGATATTTTCTAGTTAGATGGTTAATATTCCAATTTTGGCCAACCCAATATAACGCTTTCGATCCAAGTCACCTTTCAAATTTTATAGAAACGACCGAACATTTAATCAGAATCATAGATCCTTAACTTCGATTCGTTTAGAGAAATTTTTGGTGGAAATCTTGCTCCAAGTCAGCATTTCTAATTTTATTTGAGTTGTTCATATCTCCCACATTAGGCTAAAATTATTTGACTATAAACAAGGGTCACCGATTTTACTGAGCATTATATATGGATAAATATCCAAGCTTACCCGTCAACAAAATTATGGGGAAAATTTACCTGTTTCTATGAAAAACAAAACTCGTGTGGTAAATACCGACAGGTATTCGGCTCTTTCTGAAAGTCCAAAATATCTTTGACTAATGGGTACGTCTAATGAATGATTTACTGGAATCATACATATTTTCCAATAACCAAGTTCTTAGGCTTACCACGATTCCCTCGCGTTTTAAACTACATTATTTTGATCAAACGAATGAAGATTTCAGACAATAATAATTTGAGATTTTTTCAACGTTTATTGGTAAAACTGATTTAGAAAATAATTTAAGAGTATCTGCCAAGGATAAACCAAAACGTCTGCCGCTCCTGTCATAATAATATTTCTGCAATGGCGGGAAGGCGTTACGCAAATCAGGCATCCCGTAACTCTTTTGCTTTGTTACTTCGACCATGGTTCAAAAAATGGCCCGGTTCTGCTTTCGTTATCTAGAACTAACAAAGGGGACATCTAGGTCAATATTCGTAAGGTGGTTAACAGATAAATGATATCTCACAACAAAATGACCAAACCAGCGAAACTAAAAATGTGTTGTATTTCCGGACAATTCTCATTGTTACTACCTCAGTATTTGTTCGTGTTGATTTATTCTTACTTTGAAACAGCCTGATTGCGAGCCAATAAAATAACCTCGAACCCCCGTCTTGTTAACAAACATCCATTTCTGATTAAATGTATATGCCATCGTGTCTTGGAGTTTTTTATCCTTCCAGAGGTAACTTTTTGTTCGTTGAATACCAGACTTCTTAAAAACCTCATTTTCAATGACTAACTGTGAAGAGAGTCACCGAATTGTCACAACATTAATCTGCTCCCTCAGTTAGATTTAAGGTTGAAATCAATCTAAAAACAATGAATAATATAGGCTATTTATGGTCGCAGAGATCTCAACCAAAACACCTGTCTTGTTGATTATATGAAATTAAGGGTGGGATTTACCTGAAACATTCAACCAATGATTAATCGGTTATTTAATCATGATTGAAAACATTCACAGCCTATACCAGGTGTTTTTTCCATGAAGTACTAGGTTTATGATGTTCGCGGGTATTTTCTTTTTGATTTCAAATCTTCAAAGCTGGCTGTTTTAATTATACCATGCTTCAAAAAATCGAATTTTACAATATATCTTACTGATATGACTATGAAGTTATCTTTACCATCTTTTCAGAACGATCATCGTTGTTATACAGAGTAAACACGTGTTCATTTTGCCAAATTACTGTTTGCGGATCCTTACAGATCAATTCACGCCCTCTACAATCGTAGGGCACTGTCTAGTTGTAATATTCAGGGAACCTTCTTATTTGTATCTTATATAGAAAACTATATTTATGAATACATCTGCTCCCACTTACGAATCAATTCTAAAATCGGAATCGTTTTTTGGGAGAAAAATAGGTGTTAAAACAACAAATATCAACACTATGTGATACAATAAATGAAAAATACCAATAAATTCCTTCAAATCTAAAGTTTATTGTAAAGTCAAATTGGTCGATTTAACCTTAACCATCCTTCACCAAACAAATTTAACACTTTATAGACACTGATATCAAGTATGCGTTTTAGGCAAATGCCTTTTTATTTTTCACCACCAACACTATATTTTGAGCACAGGCACCTATATAAGGTCCAACAAAATTGTAACTTTGGTTTACAGTAAAATGATTCATCATTTTCTCGGCTCGTGCCATTAAACCTTCAACAGTCAAAAATAACAGTGGTTCAAGGTCCAATAAAAGTTACAATAAGAGGAACTAAAGGATTTTCGTTACTTTTTTTCCACAGAAATAAGGAAACGATCCTTTTTTTTCGCGGCAAACTACTCAAAGACTCTTACAACATCTGTTTTGTGTCTACGGCTATACTTTCGTTTGTCAAACTTTGCCTCAGCCATTACTACAGATGTTCCAGAGCCGCCGATTTGTCTTATGTCTTGAGATATCACATGGTGGCAGAACTCTAGTCAATTGAAATGACTACAAGTGATGATGTTCGTACAAATGTCTTTAATATCAAATAGGGTCTCCCCATGAGAAACGCGAATGGGAAGATTGACACTCGAACAGAAAACTATTTACAATGATTCGTTAGTTTATCTTAGAACCAAGATACTCCGCTTTGTTTGATAATCTGCTTATATTTTTGACTATGAGAATATAAACAGTGTTCTGAAAATCTATAAAAACCTTAAAGAAATGATTTTGTACTCAAAGTCAACTTTTTGTATGATTTTCATCTGGTTTTTCAAAGAAATGGAGCCATTTGTTATGGATAAATCAATAGTATCATCGATTCAACAAAGAATCTCACTAGGAATTTAAAAAAAATTAAAAAGATTTTTCCATTTCAATAGTATGTTTTCGAAATCATTAAATTTTCAGATAGTCTGAGCTATTTCGGTTTTCTTGAAAATCAAAAAACAAAATACATTTGTTAGAATAAGTATACACCAAAGAATCAAAATTAAAAGAACTAAATTCGACGCTACTTCTTAACTGTTTGGGCCACGGAGTACTAATCTTTGTTCAATGGGCTCTTTTTTCGTTTTTACACATTTTACTTTCGTTAAGAATTTTTTATCTTAATTTGTTCTGTTTGCTCATCTTTAATTTATTGTTCTTGTGTTTTGTTTAAGGGATCTATATGGTATTTATTACTCTTCTGTTCCTCCAATCCATGCTTCGCAAACAAGGCACTATAAGTACCATTCTCTAAAAATCTTTAGGCTCGTTTCTTCCAGTTCCTCATTCCTCTTTTGTTGAATGTTTAAAATCAATAAAAGAGGCTTGAAGCTCATTCTACATCTCCTTCATGGAGAATATTTTTTATTTTCTATGTAGGAATTTTGAAATATGAACTACTAGCTAAAATTACAAATATACCTACATGTTTTCCTGAATTATCCACGTAAATTATTTCCAGAATAATCTTATAATCTAGGTTTATCGTTTCACTAAAGAAGGGAATGACACCTTAAATATGATCATGACCAAATAATAGATTTTGGATTAAAAGCAATGCTTGGATTAAATTAATAACCATTAGAGTAAATAAAAAGGCTCTACATCATTTTCAGCATATCATCTATATTCATAACTGTCAAATTTATGTCGCGCACGCAGATCGTATTTTTCTACGATNTGACAACTTAAATATGATCATGACCAAATAATAGATTTTGGATTAAAAGCAATGCTTGGATTAAATTAATAACCATTAGAGTAAATAAAAAGGCTCTACATCATTTTCAGCATATCATCTATATTCATAACTGTCAAATTTATGTCGCGCACGCAGATCGTATTTTTCTACGATATGGATCCACACAGACAATCTTCTTCTTTAACAAACATTCTATTAATGGTTGCAGGAGACATTATGAAACTCTTTCGTTTCTCGTGATTCGACCATTTGCAAATCCATAAAATATAAATATAGACTCGCATATTATGTGCCAGAGATTACCGTGGACGAAATATCGGTTCTCGTGTCCAATAATTACTTTTTCCATCACGAACACTTCTAATATTACCTAATCAAAAATGGTCTGAATAAAGAACAAATATATCTTTAAATTTTTATGTGTTCTAAACATGTCACGAGCCATTGACATCGATAAACGTAGCACAGTTATTCAGATATTTTTTTCGCATTTAACAACGAGTTTAAGTGATTTAACTTGAACTGACGAGTGCCGATATTGCACATATATGAAATACTTCATAAAATTCAACGCCTACTTAAAAAAAAGGCATCAGAAAGCAGACTCCGTGACAGATTTAACTATTCATGCTAGCCTTTTCTTTTCCATGATTTGAGAAAATTAATTTCCGTTCTTTCGCCCTAATTATCTGACTTATAGCCTAAAAATTTCGTTTAATTTAGCAACGACTGGTCCTAAGTACAATTTCAAATGAGTTTTAGTTAAAAATGACACTGTCTATCGGTCGATTTTCAACATATTATAAATTGTAATGCCACTTTATCCCAAAATAATTACCAAAATAACAGGAACAGGTATATTTGGCTTTTGCACTGTTAGCCAGTTAATTTTAGGCTCATCAGATGCTGAAAAAAGTTGAATAGAAAACCTCGAATACAGACGTGTGACCATGTTTCTATATTGTGATTAAGCCAGTGTAATCGGAGGAGGTTAATCATGTGGATGTTTCTTGTGTTTCAATATGTTTTTTCGCATTTCTTGAATTGACTTTCCAAACAATCGATTTCTATTTTGGATGAAAATTTTATAATTTAAAAAAAAGTAACTTTTTAGTGCTTAAGTTTTATGGGGTACAACCGATTTTGATAAGAAAGTAATTGTTCTTCCTTTTAGTTGATAAACTGTAGAAATTTTTCTTGCTGTCTCTACTGACAAGATATACCCCTCGGCGGGTTTTCGAATCAGGTTTGACTGGTTAATATCGACACATTTTTACCATTTATGTAGTCCAATATTCTTTGGTCTTTTCTTCACTCTACATAATAACAACAAAAATAACATTCCGTTCAATTTAATTGTTTTCTGCATCATTAAAATTTACAAAAAGTCAAAAATTGGTTGTACAAAAGGTAGATTTGGCTGACTAATATTAAATTAACATATAGATAAGAGACTGTTCGCATTTTCTTCCAGAATAAATATTTTATTGTTCTCAGGAATGCCGCGGGTCATATTTTTCTTTTATCTCAAACAGGTTATGCTTTCTGTGTATTATTTGGTCACCATTTCAACTAAGCCGAGCACATTTTTGAGTTTTTGTCAAATTATTAAAATATCTACCCAAATCGCTACTATTAAAATAAGTTGGATGATTATTACCGTGCCCAAGTTTTAAGAAAATATATGAAAGATTTTCAGTCGATCAAAATTAGGGTACGATGTAGGAATAATGATGTAAATCAGTATTTTTTAAATCGTCTTTTTAATTGAACAATATTCGAAATTCATACGCATATAAGAATACGCTTAATTGAAAACGATCTAACAAAATTCGTATGGGTCGATAAGTGTGGTTGGGGTGTCCGTAAACAGATTGTTTATTCTTAGCTTCACAAATATTCAATCGGTGTCAAATTTCAGAAATTAATTCTGCTGGTTCCAAAACTTCAAATTGAGGAATGATCGAAACTAGTTCATTTCAATTAAATTGATCTCTGGTGACAGGCAACTTTGGATTTCTGGATTGTCACACCAAAATTTCATGTGCATAAAAATGTTGAAAAAATGGACTTAGAAAGATGAATGTATTCTTTTTATGGAATATAAATAAAGTTGAAAATTAAAGATAATCTGATTGATTATCTATTAAGGTTCTAAATCGGTAATATACCATTAAATTTTAATTGATATCGGTGTTGTTAAGTCTCCATAGCGCAATCGGACAGCGCGTTCGGCTGTTAACCGAAAGGTTCCCGGTTCGAGTCCGGGTGGGGACGTACATTTTGAATTTTGATTGAACCGTTGTGGATGAAGGGTTGTTTCCAACTACTGCCGCGCCTCCTGGGTTATCATTATCTTATCTCCAAGTTTTTAATCAATAATTATCACATTTATTTTTTATTCGAACATTTAGAATGAAACTACAACAGTTTTTCTGGTAAATGTGCATTAACACATCGATCCATAAGTACTCATTAAAAAAGGCATTGCTTATTTTGGGTGGGATTATTTGCAGTTCAGACGTTCGAATGTAGTCGTTTGTGATGGCCAGTTGAATTTTGGCGGGAATAACATGTAATTTAACTTATTGTATTTCCTTATTAACTGAGGATGGATGTGAATCAAGTTCCCTTATCTGTTAGGGTTTAATATGGTCAGGTGTACATAAAAAAAAGTTTGTTAACGTAACATAAGAAGTTGTGGACCATACATTAAACAGACTACACGGAGATTTTCGAGAATAACAAAATAGAAACATTGAATTTTCTGAATTTTACTTGGTTTTTCTTTGTGTCATAGACTAAAAGTCTAATTATCGATAGCGTTAACGTATGAGCTGTCATGTTCCAAACTCTAGATTATCCTAAGTCTACAAGCAAACGAATTATTAATCAATCACATGATTTTTGATGTTGCGCACAATTTCACCAAAACAAACCGTGTTTCACTTTATTTCTTAAGCGGTATTAAAGATATTATAATTTCGAAAATCGAATAATCAGATCTCAAAGTTTTGACAATTTTTCTTCGAGAGCCATCGTTATAAACCACTGATTGCTCCAAAATAAATATCGTTTTTGAAATGGATTTAATAATGATAACATTAATATTTTTAGCAATAAACTTAAGCAATTTCATTCTTACTTAAATAGCCATAATTATCTTGTAAACCTCTTCATTCTTGCCAAGCATGTCGCTGAGATGAGAAACATGACCTGATATTATTACTTAGACTGTTTGTGACGCGTTTGTTGAGGTAAGTCTTGAATATGTTGCTATTTGTTCAAAAATATTAGACAACCTAAATAAAATCTTAGAAAACGTGCCAGATATACAACGAATGTTTTAGTGCCATTGTGAAAAATTAACAAATAAACTAATCAATCTTTTTTCTGTGAAGGTACAAACGATTTTTCCTCAGTTAATGAATCTATTTCAATTCAAAGATAATCATAAAATCATGATATTAAAAATGTGAAGTCATTGATTTTGAATGCTAAAACTTTTATTAAAAAATAATTTTCCATGCCAAAATGGTCTCAGTTATCGGTAGTGTGTAGTTATGGTGTCTTTTATATAAAATAAAGGGAGGAAGGGGTGCGATTAAATAAAATACACTGAAGGTTTAAGACTTGCAATTTTATTTTCCTCACTTAAAAAATATAGGCAAAATAATTGATGAGAATGTGATGGAATAGACAGTGCCTGTGTAAAGTTACTGGCTTGTTATTGAGTCAAAGAATTTTCCTCTAATTCACCTCTGAGATGAAAAGGTTTATTGGCAAGCCTCAGCGTTACAGTGATGCGAGACTGAGAATCCACATGAGTCGTGTTTTGACATTTAATTTTAATCATTAGTAATCCCACAAAAGTCATAAAAAAAGAGAAAAGAACTTTAATGGAGAAAAACATGCTATCTTATTCCGAGCAACTCTTTCAACCACTGTTTGGATTCAAGATTTTGACGAAAAAATCGATTATTTGGCGAGGTAAACACAAATTTCGTTATCCGAAGCATTCGTTAAGCTATGAACCATGTATGAGGATGTTAATATCGACCCGTCATTTGCAGGCATCAAATAGAAACAAATATGGGTTTTTACTAGTTAGCTAACAGTACGTTGATCGACTGCATAAATCAGACGAAAAAGGTTTTCCCGAATGCAATTTTGACATCTGTTATAACCAAAAGAGACACTATCGTTAGTTCAAATGTCAATCTTTGAGGTTTAAGAAAACATCTCTTGCATTAACCCGAAAATCAAGAGATGGAAAAATCTGAAAACATGCATTTAGGAATGCCATAATTTAACATATTTTTTTCTAGAATTTTTTGAAATATGACGATGTATGTGATATATGAATCAAAATTTTATTGTTTGGCCTGCAAATGGCCTTAATTCAACAATAACTAAGTCATCTAAAACATGATACAAAAACATTCATGATCTTCGAAAATTGGTCGACGACTAATAAAAAGTTTCAGATAAACATAACTCTCTCTCTTCAATGGACTGGGGTTGAAAAATACCTAATCAGAAAATCAACAATCACTTTCAGATAATTATCTACGTTTTCCATTAATTCACGTCATGGCGCCACGGTAGGCAATACACTTTGTGATATTTTACAGCTTTCGACAAAACAACAGCTAAACTCTAGGCAAAGGCCCAGCGTAAATAGATTTATCAAAGATCAAATGACTTCAGATGAACCTTTAAAGTTCTCTGACCAAGAATAATGAATCGATATGACCAAAGGTAACTACTGGATTTTTTAATTGTTTAAAAGATCCATTTTTATCTATGGACAATTGACTTTAATGCACCAGTCATTCATATATAAGTACATTTATGAGGGTTTTATCAGTATCATGGTTAGGGTGAGTGTTATCGACTAAATCAAAAAATACTAAATCAACATATCACTAGGACATAGGGCTGATGATACCTATGCCTTAAGTGTGGTTGAATGGAGCCATAAATAATATTCTTTCTTTTTAACGTTCATAACGGCAGTAAAAACACTTTGTATCAATAATTAGAGCATACTTCTGTGCCTGATAAATAACTTTTTCCGACTGTCTCTAAAGCTGCGCTAATTCGATCACAATAAAATATTAACACTTTCAGCCATTCTGAAAACTTCGAACTCAAATTGGGGAACGTAAAAAAATAAACAAACACACAGCGTTCTTTTCAATCAAAGATTTTACCTGAAAAATCTTAACTCACAAAATCAACTGAAACTCAACCGAGGTCATGATATGATTTTCATGTTGAATTTTAGAAATAAAACGTTAATTCGAGTTATTTATGGACGGGGTTCATTCAAACTTTATCTTCGACAATATATTACCTGTTAAATCTATTCCTACTGTATTCTTTTCTAATTTTTGGTTAAAACCGCGAGTCTGTGTGTCTGTTCATAAGGGGTTTGTTAACGAGTTGTTCAACCCTTTTTGAGAATGTCAACTAGATTCATGCCTATTTTTGTATCAAAAATTGTCTGGTTTGATGCAATCCTTAAAGCCAATCGATACGAGGCCTACATACCAGTGCCTAGCACTGTCTAGATAATCCAAGAAATGGGAGGGGAGAGGTGTATGAGATGCCTAAAGTGAACTCATAGTCATGGAAACAAATTTATCTTTGTTTGACTAGACAAAGCATACGAGTCAAACTTAGGTTTTAAGTATTCTGATGCCAACACGTTGATGCCAGAGCTCATGACCTCCTGAAATAGCTAGAGACAAAGGAAGAAGTGAAAATCCGCTCGAATAAAACGAAAACCAACTTATTAAAAAACTTCACGCTTAAACATTTCGAAGAGTACATATTTTGAAAGATCAGTATGGTGACATCCTGATAGCCATCAATAACGGGTGTCTTAATTTGTAAATAACCCCCTTTTCACCATTCAACGATTGGAGTCTAAATGAAAACTTCAAACCTTGCAATCTGCCGACGTGTTATCTTTCTTACGATCTACAAGGAGAAAAAGAAGGCTACATTTTCAATCATCTTCTTAATGCTTGAAAATCGTGTGGGAACCACCAAAACTATTCAGGTAAGTTTCTTCACGAAGCTCGAATAATTTAGAGGGTTAATTACAAGTTATTTGAGAGGTGAAGGTTTTTGAAAAGTGTGTACTGCAGATTAGTTGCCAGACCTTCCGAAAAACACGAATAATCATATCCTGGATTGCCTAAATCTGCGTCGCCGTCAATTCAAGCACGATATACACGTCAATCCAAATTTGACAACTAAAGTTTTGTAGATTCAAAGATAACCATCCATTAATCGTAATATCTACTATTTATTAAACTCATATATATCGAGGGGCCTCTCATACACGTACACTCGAATAAATATATTAAAATGATATGCCAAAATTATTGATGATTTTAACGACAAGGTACATTCATTCATCTCATCATGTGGATGCCAAGTTCCTGATATAAGTCAAAAAAATACCGTATAAGACTGGACCTGTGAGCAGCATATACAGCAACAACCGACCAATACGTCCTCGGCGATACTACCCTAGGGATGAAAACAGGAGTACCTCAATATTATGTTGCTCCCTCACTTTGTGCCTGAGATATATAATTGGGCCCGGGGGAAATAGGATATCGAATAGACAGAAAAGGAAGAAATTTTCTCCAACTTCTCTAGCAATAAATCCGGACACGAGACATGGACAATACCATGAAAGACAGCAACCTTCGAAATTCCAGAAGCATTTAAATAGGCCCTCCTTGAATTCACTCATTATCCCCAATTAAATCCAAGCGTGAAAGGCGTCATTTAATTACGGTATACTAAGTACATGATTACGTCATATAATAACACCGAATACCTTCACTTAAAATGGATGGATAGGTTCGCTGCAATAAGAATATTATTCTTTTACATAAATGATGTTTTCGCCGAACATAGATACAGTTATATTTTAAGAATTAACGAGACAATATTAGGATATAAGCGTGTGATTAAGGGTTGCTATAACTAGCTTAACCTTGATATCCTACCCTATTTCCCGTTCTAGATGTCCGACTTTCCGATGATGACATTCAAAGGTTCTGACTATCCTTT
>JWZT01002036.1:0-20308 GCA_000827895.1 Thelohanellus kitauei
ATCCACAATTATCGGTATCAGAATGTTCCTGTCTCGGGCTGGGACGGGAGCCAAAAAGCTCTTTTTAGATTCTCGACAATATCCGCCTAGCACCAATTGGCTATCAACGACTCCTCCTCGATTGTGATTGTATTTGCATCTGCAAAATTTAGCTTCGTCGATCTCAACGCATTTTGAAGGTCCACCGACTGGGCCGCCGCGTCGACTGACTACCTCGCAGCAAACCTCCAAACAATATGTATACCAGTCACACATTCTTTCTGTGCCAGTCATTTGGCCTAAAATTAATGTTTCGTGCATCGCCATTTCATTCAAAAAATTGTTACAGAAACAACAAGTGATGAGTAATATTTTTTTCCAGGGACATCTTACTTTTGCTCGTCCAAATCCCTTTTCTTGTTGTTATTTTTAGACCCTATTTCCAGTATCTGCAATATTTACACTCCCGTGCCCTAGATAAATCCAAGCAATTGTTCCATTCAATGAAGGCCATCTTTTTCTTGCAGTAGGAGCAACGTCTCTCTTCTTTAATCAGACCATGTTGGATAGCAAATTCAACAGCGTCAGATCTTGATGAAAGACGAAACCTTATTAGTTCATAAAGGACATTATTATGATAAGGTTATGGCTAAATTTCGTTTGAATATGGGCTGTTATGTTGTTTCCGCTTTAGTATTTTAAACAATTTTTTTAATCCGTTGAATTATATTTGATATATTCATTTTAACGATAAAATCAGTTTATCATATCACGCTACTTCTGAAAAATTAATTAATACACAAAGATTATTGAAAATATTTTTTGATTTAATAATGAAATTCATATTTAACTTTACCAGTGTATCTATGTCGAAAGAAAATGGGGTTCGCTATTATGTTGAATGAGTAGTTCTCGTATTGTGAATGTGTGTATTAAGTGTGGCAATTCAAGCCTCATCTTTCATTTCAAAATTGGGAATGTCGCTAATACATATACAGATTTTGACAACCAATAACAGCAAATACATTTGTAGAAAAATTTACTTTAGAATGTGTCCAAATATTGACGGTAACACAATTTTGGCTGTCTTGTTGATAGAGAAATACATATTCTATATTTGTCGACAATTAAAAATCCACTGAAATCAAACCTCAAGTTTATGTGATATTTGTTTGGAGATCACTAAGATTTAATCTAATTACAAATTGGATAGATACCAGAATCGACCAAAATAAAATCAATTAAACGATAATCTTTGAGGATAGAATGTAATAGATACTTGGATTCTTGAGTGTGAGGAAAGAACTGAAAGTCGACGAATATTACTTATCGTAGTTCCGATAGAATAGAAGAAACATCATAATCAACAATATGCAACAACGTGCTTCGAGTTCGATTATAACAGCCGAATGCTTAAATGGGTATCACGGTGTGTGCAATTATTAAATATATCTGACAGAAAATCACCACGAAACTTTTAGGCGCCTTCAAACCGGTATCAATACAACCTCTATTGAAAGAATCTAGAATGTAATTAAACATTAAATAGCCTCACATAATAGAACCGACTAGCTCGATGACAAATAGAACTTGATTTTGAATACTCAAAATAATCATTCTGAGGAATTCGAATTATATCAAAACCACTCTTACCATCCAAAACAGGTTCGCAATTTCATTTCAAGACGTAATTTAACAATAATTAAATGTTGTTTGATTGTGATAATTATTGATTTTTCTATTTTGTAAAAAATAAAATTTTAATAAATCGAGCAGTTTGGTAAATTTTTCGAATAAAAGTGATTTCATTGGATTGTTTTTTAATCTGTAAGATATTTTTTTAATCTTAATCTCAAGTGTGGCAGGATAATTGACTTTTTCCAAGATCTAATGAGTGAAGAACAATTTACTTCATTTTTAGCATTCAGTGATCCAAAAAAGCTTGACAGCGACTGCTTCGAAACGTGACTTATTGAGCACGTGCGCCGATATATCAAAATTTTTATGAAGACACGCAGACTCAGAAGCTAATATTGAATGCGATCTGGAAGGAAAAATACAAAAATTCAAAGGTTGACATACGTGTATATACACGATGACATTGCAATGTTCTATCTGGTGGAACAAGGGAAACGGCAGTAAGACACGGAATTCTTACCAAATGATGTTATTATAGTGGGCAAACCATCGACCAGGGTGGAAAAATGAATTACACCATTTCCCGTCCAACATGGCCGACTTTCCGATGTTGATATTCAAAGGTTCCAATATTTGATTTATTATACAAAGTAAATTTTACAAACATTCGTCGCTGCTAGGCAAAATCAAATCTCAGTTAACGACAGCACATATAAAAATCTTTAATTTGAATGAATATTCACACAACCATGAAAGATAGAATCTATATAAATAAAAATTTATAAATGTAACATCGGAACCTTCGAATGGCCCCATAGGAAAGTCAGCCATTTTGGACGGAAAATGGTTTATTATCAGAGACCATGTTTTAAAGCTCTGATTTTAATACTTTTGCCCTGATTTCTTGATTTTATCAGATGGCTATCGCCCATATTCTTGACAAGATAGGTAACGTTAAGATATGGGCCTATAAGAAGTCAGTCAATAACCATGGATGTGGTTGTCATGATCCAACACGTGTTTAGAATTGAAGGCGAACACATCGAAATGGTACATTGAAAGAGACTAAAAATGCGTCATTCAAAGTTAAATTTTGACTGAATTAAACCCCATTTTAATCCATCCAATATCATGACTACAGCAATTCAGGCCATCAATGTTTGGTTGAACGTTCAAAAACGTCACACCTCCAAATGACACGACTTCTGTACTCTTTCTGTTCAGAAGCTACAAAAATGTCAAAACTTAGACAACCATTAGCACACACTAACCTAACTTGGAGTGGCGACTACCGTTCATCTTATGTCGAGATTCAAGAGTTTGGGCCACGTGCTTCTATTTTTTCACCAAGTCTTGTGAATAGGTCTGAAGAGTGACATCGGCTATAAACCTAGCATCTAATAATATATGCGTCAATACGAGAGGGAATTGGTGAAAATAAGGACGGTAGATACAAACATAAACTACTACATAAACTAATATTGAGTAAATGCCCAAATTTCTAGAACCTTGCACTTAAATTTCGTTTTGGATGATAGTACAGGGTTGTCGTAGGTTGAACACGGTTCGCTCCGACCAAGATTAATGTTTTCGTCGATCGATATTGCACTTTTTCCACTGAGATAAAAAAGAAGAGTTACTCATCGAATCCAACGGATAAACAATCTTCGGAAGCCACCTGATAATAATCGTTCTTTCCAGTGGATTCAAAAACCTCAATTAAAGTATTTGTACCTTGATTTCATCTTTATCGTACGTAAACACAAAACTGTCACGCGATCCTCTAAATAGTCGACTGGGAGCCAAGATATCCGTCAAGAGAGCACCGAAGATCTTTATCAAAAAATCGAGCACCTTATTCTTGGTATCAGATATTATCAGAATATAAAACGACAAGGGTGGGTGGTCTCCCAATGAAAACCTATTCAGGATGCAGTATAAATCACTTAATTTGAAAGTATTGTTGGCGGTAGAAAAGGCTAAATCTAATGGATGAAACGAGACGCGTTTAGAGATGAATGGGAGAATCTAAATAAGAACAATTTTACATCAGCTAGTATTTTGATCGTTAGAACAGTCCCTTTTTCATTGATAGTAATCAGAGTACCGCTGATAGTGACAAACAGAGTACCTGAGAAGTTGGATGTAGTTTAATTTATTTGGAACCATTTTAAGGGAATCGTTCGAAGGTTTCTGGATCACAGGGGTTTCGATTCGTATGTCAGGAAACGACTTTTGGATTGTATTCTGAAAAAACATGCATTTATATTGGGATAATCCTCACCTTTTTTTGGTCAGTAGTAATATTATGATTGATTTGTGCGACTCCTTCTTTTTCTCAGACACCCAGGAAACGTCTAGCAATCCTAAGTATTCTTTGTTGGCAGGAACAAGTGATGTGATTTTACAAAAGTAGGCGTCGCCTTTGGCAAAATCTGGAATCAAAACCCGCCAAAACCATCATCGAGATCCTCTGAATCTGGGCTAAGTGTCTCATTGTTTAAATCACTAAATTATCAAAGGTAAACATTGGAGGAGCTGTTTTGGAGGTAATGAAATCGGCGTTTGGATAAAAGGCGACCTTTTTGACAAGTTGTAGAGGCAAGGTGAATTGACGTGTTTTGGGCAAAATATATTGTGTTAGGTCGTCGATTTTGTCCACAAATTGCAAGCGATCGAAGTAATCAGGGTCGTGCCGTGTCTTGGAGCTGGTCAGCGAGACGATGCCCGGGATAAAATACTATTATCATCAGCCAGTACCAATTGATGGAATAAATAGGCGGTACAGAGATGGCTTGCTGGCAGATTTTCAATTTTTTTGAACCTCTTCAAATATTGCAATTTGATATTATTTATTATGTTCATCCCGTCCACGCTCACACCCCTGCGAATCCTCGCGGAGATTACGAGATCATGCTGATCTAAAATGATTTGTGTTTCTCGTTAAACCTATCCATATTTGGTGCTATATTAATCCGATCAGTTTGTTATGTGTCTTGAGAACTTTCAAACAAAACAAGGATCTTTCCGATCGATAATCAACGATAGTGTGCATACAAAAAATCATGATTTAACAAGTCAAAAGACCCTCAAAGCAAACATCATTTCATGAATTTAAGAACGACCCTGACAATCAAAATGCCCATTTCATCCTTCAAACCAACAATCCCACTACGAAACCGAATGCGTCATTATTCATGGAATATTTACTACGAATCAACATGCGCTGATTATTATTTAATTCACGTGCGTGTTATGACCATAAAATATACGAAACATCAAATAAATCACCGAAATAAAACCCTGATTATGTAATTACTAAATTCATAAAAATTAATTATAAATGAGAGAATCTGAAGTATAATTGGATATTTTGAATCTAATACGGATTTTGGTATGGGGTTAAAAATAATCGCCGTCTGACTCACTTATTTATCGAGAGAATTACCTATATATGGCCAGTGTTTTAAATCACAAAATTTGACATCGTTACATCATTTTTGGCCATTCCGTATTTGTTTGAAAATCGTTACCTGCAGGATTAAATGCATAACAACAATGAAGGAGGATACGTCATTCTGTGTTGTTTAACTTTGATCAAGGCATTTACTGTTTGAATTTAGAAAGAACGGGAAATGGGCAATGACAAGCGGAGTGTTTTACATGTAATTGGCTTATTAGGATGGGTTTGTCATGATAATTTGTGAAGTCAAATCCACCCATTTTGTGCAGGGGACTACAAAATGAGATGCATATAGAGTTGGAATAATTTCGACGTGTGATTCTGAGCTTGTCACACCTGTCAAACCAAACCTATGATTTCCTGAATCGAAAACGGTGTTCAATATCTTACCATTTTCACCTAAATCCGATTTAAAATTTGTTATAAGACGTTCCATTCATCCAATATATGTCGCATTAATATGTTGATATGGTGTTAGGATCAGGGAATATGGGGCCATTAGTAACGCCTTGCAATTTAATTTTCTGATGCGGTTTGATCGAAAGATATTCGGCAGCAGAAAAATATGAGTGTTGCCATTTTGAGACGTTTTAGCATGTTATTCTGCTTTTTCAACAATTCTCTAATTCACTCTGTTATGCTTCTGGTCGACGTTATCTTTATTTCCAGTTTAATCAGTAAAAGTCAGTTCATCCAAATGTTGTCTAGTTGTCAAAAGATCTACCTACCCAGAGGTGACTCCGTTCAGAGATGTAGGAGTGGCTAGTTTTTCATTAGAGTACAAATATCAGGACTAAGGTGTGGGCAGGTTTAACAACTTCACCACCATCATTGTAAATCAAAAAAACACCAATCTAAGGTCAAGAAATCACAAAGAACAATCGATTATATTATTGTATCACCACGTGCCACGATCGATATTTATGGTGCCTTAACAAGCGACCAAAAAACCTTTATTCACTCATGGGTGCTAAGATCGAGTATTATATCTCATCCTTATTTTTGTTGACAATAATCCCGAAACGAAAGACCGAATTTCACCAGCAGGATTAAATTAATCTTCTTACGATAATATATGAAGGTTAAGGAGGTCTAACTGTTTGCCAGTTATTCATCCATTGATATTTTTTAATCATTTTTGTGATCAACCAACCTATGAACAGCAATCGAAACAAATATTCTATGATATAAAATCGAAGGAATTTTACCATTTTTGCGTTATGTATTTATGATAAAAACCAAAATTAAATGTAGATAAGTTTTCATTGAATCTAGCGTTGTGAGGTTTGGATGATCAAATTTGGTTTATAGTCGAGATTAGGATGTAAAACTTCCTTTGTTCACCGTAGATACTCTTGGCATAGTTAACCAGAATGGCAATTGATAATTTAGTGTCCCAATTGCACAATTTGAAAGATTATAAACTTTGTACTATAATTATATGACTTTAGACCATGGCGCCTGCGATACACGGCCATCGGAATGTAGCATTAAACATGAAAAGTTACTTTTTGGTAAAAGTGTCTGAAATAAAACTGTTTTATTCAATTGTTTTCCGTCAAAATATCGACATTTAGTTCATCCATCATATATTTTTTTAAATACGATCCAATGTTCTATTAAAGATGTAGTTGTGATGTCCTTCTGAAGTTGATCTATGTATATTTCACACACTATATGTTTGAATTTATTTCCTAGTTCCCGATCTCGTGGTTCAGCAACTGGTACAATTTATTCACATAAGTATTCAGATTCATCTTGACGAGTTTTCTTGCATAATTTAAAGGGATATATAAGAATATAAATCACAATAATTGTACCAAGGATATTGGTGATACGAAAGGTCAAATGTCTGTAACGTAATAGGTGAGTAAATCCAGAGTTGAACCAACGAATAACGGACTCTTACCCAACGGTCACCACATCGGACCACTCAGCGTTGTCACGTTATCCAGGATATCATATATATCATTACAATGTCATTTTTTCAGTACGCCTTTTAACAACCCAAAAAATTCGAATGGAATTTCGCTGTCTTAGCATCGGAGATATCTTGTATCGATTCTTGGATGTATATCAAGACCAAATATATCAATAAAATATATCTGAATGTAGAAAGTAATAAAAAATGAAGAAATGACTTAAAAAAGGCCTAATACTTTTCGTGGTGCCATATTACATCTGTAAACCAAACATTCTAAGAAATAATATTTTGTTGAACTTATCTGGTAAAATCTTCCATTTATCTGGCAAAAAGAAATATTCATCACCTTATAAACAACAATAAAATCATGAATACAGATATCGATGATTCTTTGGAGAGTATAAGTCAAAACTGATGATGTAAATCTCAGATAAGTGTTAACACCAATAAATCTAGTTTTTTTGATGCAATCACCGAAACGCGTGGAGAAAAACAGTATAAATAGAAAACGGATTTCACCCAATAGGGATTTTTTTCCAATGTTTACCAAATGTAAATAATGATAGATTTACCATTGAACCCAAAGTTGTTTTCACAAGGCATCTCTAAAATTGAGAGTTAAGGTTTTTGCGGTCTCGGGACATTCTATCCATGTATCTCTTAACAACTTATTAAATCACCTGTTTCGGGTTAATTCGGTCATGAACAATAATACCGAATTGTGGGTCAAACGTTGAATTTATTTGGTGAACTTTAAATAAGGACGATAGAGAGTAATCTTTCAACAGGCGAGTATATTTTTTTTCATAAAAATACATTACAGGTCATCTTGACCATAGATAAGATTTTTCACATCTGATTTATTTTCTATACTTTATATTTACATTTTCGTTACGGTGAATTTTTGTCAACTCAAAAGAATCGTTCCTTATTCTCTAATGAATGGCTAGTCAACCTATTCAGACCAAGAATGAACCACCAAACAGCTAGGATCAATAACACCACATAAAGCAAGGTTTTTGTCACGAATAAATGTAAATCCAGGAATTAAACCTAAAGTTTTGAGTTAATACGTAGTATATCAAACATAATCCCAAATGCCAGAATCGATGGCATGGCAGCATGTAGGTTCTTATTCTTTGCCAATAAATATGATTTCCAATTACATGCAGAGGATAATTGGTCCCTGAGTCTGGTCAACACATTTAGTACTCAAATAATTAAATTAATACTCTTATCAAATCGGAATAATGTCATCAATTTTATCACGTGACAACCGATTTAATCTTAATTTCGACCGAATTAGGAATGAAATTTGACATTAAGTTCTCGTTACATGAACGCATTCCCAGGAAAATGGTCTTCTTTTTTTTTAAATGCCTACTATTGAAACATTCATTTTCTATATTAAGATCACGTTAAACAGTTTCTTTAAGGGAAACGAAACGTGGTTTCGATCTCAAGTTTATTGCCAGGCCGATGTGTTGCATGTGGACATCTCACTCGGCCTGCCCTTAATTTTAATCGTTTCTTTCGAATAATTTTTTGGTTTTAGGGGTCATAAAACTCGAAAAATCTATCAGAATTACATGGATGTGAGCTGCTGGGACTGACCCAAGAGAGAACAAACACTAATAGATTTTATCATAAACCCCAAGTTTGGCTTTGATTCTCGATAAATAAACATTTAGACATTACGAAAACCAAAAAGGATTACATCTCAGTTATAAGCCATTGCAGAGGTGTCAATCTTGAAGAAATTCTTCACTTTGATTCAATATAAATAAATAGGAAACAACTGAGGTTGCGTTATTAAATATTTCTCATTGCACTCTATCATTAATTTAGTGTGGCACTTCAGGGCCTTTTTGGACATTTCAAATCAACAAATTACAGCGCTCTACTCGCTCAATATTATTCCTCATTAATATGGGGAGGATTTATATGATAGGAGATTAAACCTGGTAATTTATAACAGTGGTTCAACAAAACGAGCCCGAGATAATTGAGTCAGAACTCTCTAACTCCATCTCACCGAGAGGAATTATCAAGAATGACTTTTTGGCCATGGCCTTGCCTAGTTAGTGAAATCCGGTAATTTCTGAAAGTACCAAACGACCACAAGATTATCTTTATATGATGGGCATAGTCAAAAATGAGCATAATATCAAGTAATTGACCACGGTTGGTATCATCACAGACCTCACATCAAGCGCGTTTCTACAAAAGTTTTATATTCACAATCTATATGCAAAAAGAGTTTTTTCGTGTATCTCTTGTAATTGATTTGTATAAAAACTCAACCCAGCTCTTATCCTGTTTATTAACCTAAACGGAATCCAAATTTGAATTGTTATTTTTTTGAAAGGCATCACTAGTCACAAAACCTTTTGCCGTATTCTGTCCAAAGATCCAGGTAACGTTATCTTCACTTTCAGACACGATATTACTAGCCGATAAGACTCTGAATAATATGATATGGATCCTGAATAGTCCGAAAATTTTATGCATTTGACAAGGTTGGATCTCGGTTCCAGATGATGCTCGATAAAAGTGGTGTAGGATCAAGAATAAAATGTCCATTTAGGGATTAATCAACAGGTCGAGTATTTTTTTGTAAATACTTATACACCAAAACATCCGAGTGCGAAATCTTGAATAAAACTCTATGGATACATCCTGATAAAGTCCTGAATAATAATCAAAATTGCGGATGAACGGGCATATTATTTTTTCAACATACTTAAGGAAAATCTTATATATAGTTTTTTAACTCATCTAAGGGTTTAATAATCATCACATGGTTCTGAAAACAGGGGGAATTGATAGAAATTGATGGATCATGATAAATTTTTGTCAAACGGTGTATTTTTTAACGGGATTCAGAGATTTCGAATAGACTAACGGAAATGATACCAAGCGAATGTATATTTTGTTATGGGAATTATGTATGGATACTTTTTGACATCATTCCTGGTTTCTCGGAGGAAATAGAACATGAAAATTGCATGAGTGATCTCATGATTAATAAATGCATTAATTTTTTCATGACTAAGTAGACAATGTAGACTTCTGTTAGGTTTAACAGATAATAGCAAAAAAATGGAGGATGATCTGGCCTGACGTAAGGTATGTGGTTAGAAACCGGCGAAAAACTCGGATATTCACAAACAAACGGTGCAGTCTTTTCATTCCAATTCCTAAAAAAATGCACGTCATCAAACAATTATAACGGAGCTCGCAGATCTATCAATAACATTTCTAAATGTTGAATGTCACGCGGCCGAAAATATTCTTTTTGATTCTGATCACACCATTTGGCGCCTGTTTAATGTCGAAGAAACAAACCATCGCGAATAAAATAAAGATAACTTATGGCTGAGGGGCTTACAATCAACATAGGGTTGTAATTTTAACTTTTGAAACACGCATGTTTTTTAATTACAAATAGACTTTAATATAGAATCAATTAACACCACTATTTTGTTAAGTAGCCAATTCATATTGTGGATCGCGCACGCGCACGTCGGATGATATCTGAATCGGGTGAAAAGGCTGCCAAATTATTCCAAAAAAAGGTCAAAGTCAAGTACTCGAAACAAACCGAAAGCGGCGAGTGCTTTCGAGTTACTGTCCTCTACCATGGAATGAAACAAATAGTTTTCGTTGTTTTACCTAGGTTCAAATCGTTTCCAACATCCCAACACCTTCCATGTTCCTACCTGACGACTTTAAATCATATATCAAAATTTCCTTGGGTTTTAAGCACATTTCTATGTATTTTAGCCATTTTACATAGTCCCACAGTTCCAGTTGGCTACAAACTGAAAGTATATCTGCCGCTGATATTTAAATCTCTAAGAGCCAGGTTCGATATCACTGAAGAACTTTTTGAGGTATTTTTATTGATAATGAGGAATGTTTTTTGGGCGAGCCCCTACCCTCGAAACGTTTGGAGAACTATTATAAATCAACAAATCAAATTTTACACTTAAATTTTTGAAATCTCATGATATATCGCCTTTTATATCTACCCTTCGTCCCTATTATGAGGTAATGTTAAAATTTAATCAGCATGTTGTGATAAACAAAAATGTCACATATTTACCAAAATATGTTGGACTTTTTCGGATCCGAAAAGAAAAGAAAAACACCTATGTTTTGATCACAAAAAATAGCTCGCATATGCCAGATTTAGAAACTATAAAAAAACACCTCTACATTGTAAGTATGGATCTAATTAAGATTTCTAACCGGGATTCCACCTATACTGTTGCCAACGATGTTTATTTGGGTTTCGAATCGGACGAACAAAAGCGGGAGATTGCGATTAATAGACTGAAAAAGGACATCGAGGTATCGATATACCGATAATTAGTTTCTGAGCGCTCGTTCGGTTCGCAAATTATCTGTATATGCAAAAATTGGAAAGCCCCTAACGAATACCGCTTTGGAATCTACCACCCCCGAACCACGTGTCGATGTAGTTACAACTGGCGATGAACTTAGGGATACACACCTTAAAAGTAATTCTTTTACAAACAGATTCTCGCTCCGAAGAATTACACATTATGATTCAAGACTATTCATCTGATACCGGATCTCCCAAGGCAGTTTCCCAAAAATTAAACAGATCGGCAAGTGTATTATCTGTCGTTATTTAAGATACGAGAACCATCTGACGAACACCCGAAAAATTCAAAACGATTGAACGTTGAAAAATGTGTACAGTTTTTAACTGATAAACTGTTTTTTACCACGCCGGTTTAAAATAGTCTTAGTCATTAGATTAGCTTTAAGATTAGCAACAGGCTATTTTGTAGATCAATTACATTTTTCATTCTAAATTGTGGTTGACGCCCCTCGTACACAAGAGTGTTATTGTGAATTTATTCCTCCCACACGTCGTATCATCGAAAAACGATATTCCGGCCCACTCTAAACTGACCTGAAGTTGATGACCTTCCTAATCAATCGATTATTGCGGATCCCAAGTTTAGAAGAATGTTCGAATTTATCTCACACATCCTAACACCAATCCAGATCCTCAACACAGCCTACGGGCAACGTTAATAACTATGCAAACATAGGTACTATATTCCTATTATCAGATAGTGAAAACTACTTATATCTACGCCTTACAAATGCAATTGACTGTACTAATAGTGTTACATGATCAACTAATTATTACATCAACAAACTCACTAACAACAATCAACAAAATTCGACAACCATTCTACACATCTATTCGTATGTGTGCCCTAAAGCGTGCAAATCGTTAAATTCAACACACGCAGTTGGGTTAAGGGTGAATCGGTGTTTGACGTGTTATTTGAACTGTTTTAATATATTATCTTATGATTTCGAATGTCCTAATTTGATCGCCGCCTACCTTGATCCGTTTTACGTGTTTTAGAAGCTATTAATGGATCATAAAAACCAATTATGTGGTTTATTTTCTGAAAATATGAACTTTGGGTCATAAAGAGGATGTTCTCATTTGGTGGCGTTTTATTAGAAATCGGCAGACGTAGAACTCTGACCCTGGAGTTCGCAATATCGATTAACGTAATTGAATACAAAAATATACACTATTGGCCAATCAGTTTTGATGATTATGGAAGAAAGCATGTAAATCCACAGAAAATATCCAGCAATTGGTACGATTGATAAAATATATAAAACAAACTGTTTCTACCGTCAGTTTTCACAATCGTCAGCTTCTGATGAAATTAACTATAAATAAGTGTGTTATTTAGTTATTTTGTTAACATGTTCGTTTTCTTTTGCCAGAAGCCAACATTTTAAATGGGCAATGAAATATATAACAATATGAAAGTTTGTGTCATTCCGGGTTTTCCCATATTTATGGCAGATCTTTCCGATATCTATCGTACACATAACGATAGTTATGACGTAACTCAAGATTTTTTCAGTTGTTCCGAATGATATTATGACATTGGGAAAATAGTTTCTGTCCATTTTTTTTTGAATAATTATGATCATTATTCTCAATAAAAAAAATCAAAATATCCTTCAAATATGCCATAATATCATTGAGAATAACCAAAAATACAGTAAACCCTGTTTAATTTTCTCCAAGTCTATTTTCAGCTAAAAACAACTTAGTTTGAATTTTGATTATGACAAACTTAACTTTCATTTTACCTGTCATACTCAAAAAAAATATTAAAAAAATCAAAAACTAACTTGAGAATTAAAGAAAAATATTGTCGATTATCTTAAAAATAGCATATCAAAAACCTTTACATAAGCTGTGTCCAAATTTTCAGGTCATTATAAAAAGGATATCTCTGCTAAATCGACGTTTTTACCAAAAAAAACCATAAACATTAGATTTAGCCCAATTAAATCGAAACAGAAAAAGTTCGACCAATAAAAGTAATTATGAAGTATTAAATGCAAAAACTCAGAAAAACTACAGTTCCTAGAACCTTGAAGCACATCCTATACCTAAAAACGATAAAAGACGATTCACTTTCACTGTCAAGAAAATTACAAACAAACCACAACAGAGCTCAACCAATTGAATATAATTTTTCAATGAATATTGTAGTTGCTGGGTTTTGATTTAATAATGCTGTGATGATAGATGAATTTATACATTTTTATAACCGAAGAATTAATTTAAATTGAAAAAATTTCTGAAGCATTTAAAACTTTCAAATCGTTCATTCTAGACTCAAAGGACGTAAATGCTGGATATATACCTCCGCTTAAGTTATATAAAACGTTTTTTAATGGGCAAAAGGAAGTGAAATCTAAACTTTTGGGTTATTGAACAATAAATAAATTTTTTCTGCATTTAATTGCTATTTTTTTGTTAACCTTGTCTGTCATTTAGTTCTTCCAAATTCTTATACCCAACGTCTTAAAATTAGTCAGGGTTGACTGTATTTTGATTCGCGTCATAATTATCTTTAAGATGTATCATTATTACCTCAAAGACGTTCCATAAATTTGAAAAAAACAAGTAGCTAAGCCCCTTGTTGTAAGATAATAAGGGTTTCTCATTTCTCTTACTGCTAGTATGATTCTTAAATGTCTTACACGAAATATATTTCTGGGATTGAAGGTCATATCAACATTCATAAATGGATTCGGTCAGTTATGTTCAAAAGGGGGATATATCCAAATCATCTAGAATATTCATTAGAGTTCGTGGCAAATTTGTGTTCATTCCATATTGTGAACCTTTAAGTCTGTATGAGGTATTCACAAGAGTCGATTGGTTCTGTTCAAATTGGTCTAATTGTATTCTGTTTGTGGCAAAAATCCTAGGAAAATAGCGCATAAGCGACGCCAGTGCCTAAATAGTGGTACAAATGAGTCACATAAGGAAATTACAGCATAACATGTTATCATGGCTAGATGACATCACTAAATAACCTAAAAGTGCAAGAGTCAAAAACACAGAAATAGGGACAGGAACCACATTTATGAACCAGACTTGGTTTTGGTAAATTTTCAGAATAGCTAGATATTACTAATTTAGGCCAGATACCTTTCAAATCTTGTTTAATATTCTCAATCATTGTTTTCATTCCAATCTAGCAGAACCACCAACCCAGCATGTAGTTGCAAACCACTTCAGTTAAGCGGTAACGAATAAACGTTGCGCATGCCTTTAAGTTATGGGTAAAGACAAATTGATTGGTCAAGGGAAAAAACAGCGTCTCGATCCTGCTAGTCGAGAGAGTATGTATTTTCTAACACCAGGGAAGATTAAACAAAAGCGAGAAAAGCTGAAAGTACCATAATTGGTCAATCAGAATAAGAAGCAACGCCAAAGCAGTCGAGCAGCCCTTTGGAGGGCTAAAGATCCTAAAGAAATGCTTAGAGAGTTGTTTGAACTGGACCAACAAGGTTATCGTTGAAAAAACACAGAATATCTACTTTCTCAGACACCATCGATTCAAGAAAACGTGGTGAAAGAAAAGAGAAGGAAACTTAAAGACTCTTTTGATAAATTGCTCTTGTTTATTGTAGATAATACTGTAAACTAGCAACGAGATAACAAAGAGAAATATGAGGAAATTAAAAAGTAAAATTGGAATCTATCAGACTTCAACATGAATACGACATCAAGCGACGAAATCTTCAAAGGAACATATGTAACCTGTGGCTGATGATTAGTTATTTCAAATCAGGAAAAGGTAAACGAAAAGCTCAAATCATTCATCTTTTGGTTGGTTAAGGGAATCTTGATATTCCCAAAAATGACACTATGCCTTTAATTGAAGCCGTTCAATCAACCAAAACTAAATTCAGAAATGCTCCAATCATTCCCTATGATAAAATAAAGCCTTTATGATCTAAAACTTATAGTTCTACTCAATGACGGGTGATATATTTTATGCTAATAATGGCTCTAAAAAATAGGGAGGTTCTCTATTACAGGACTGTTTTTAGAAAATAAACTGACTACGGAAATCTAATCACAATCTTGAAGGACTGTTTCTTTTAATTTAATTAACTAAGTTAAGTATTCGGCCAGGAATAATTAAAGTCTTATGAATTCTATACGATTGATTGGGAAGGCATTTATAAATACCAATATCAGCATGTTTTTCTGGTTAAACCAATATTATTCGAAACCTTCGAAATGTTGTCTGGTTTCCCAAAGGCGTATTTGTATTGGTTGCATCAGTTTTACATCTCTGATTATAGATTAGGAACACTTTTCAGGCCAAAAATAACTCCAGAAAAAATCCATGTTTTCATTTATACATATAAAATCGGTTTGGTGGTTTGAGGATTTTACAAAATTTCATACTATAAAGTAAATATTGAAACAAATCTGTCGGATTGTTCCACAGACGTTTAACCATTGATTTTGACAACTCTCCACAAATAAAAGATTGTTCCAAATGACGCCATATTTTTGTCTAAAGAAACATTTTGATTATGTTGGATCAACCATCCTGACTCCACTAAGATCTAATTAATTTCAGGATGAGGAAGCATTCGCAAATCATCCATTCAAGCACATGCTACCACATATTCCATTGCCTAACCAAAGTATCCGGCTCCTGATAAAGGTCACAACAAAGTTGATACACCGGAAACAGTCAGCAAGATAATCAAATTATAAATGATCTTCCATCCATCCCATTACTGCCTGCCAATATATATCCACCAGGCCCGCCTCCTTGCCTACCACCATTCAATGCTACCCCAGTGCCTCAAGAACTACTTTACCCACAACCCATTCATGTAACATGTAAGTGACATTCAGAATCCGGTCGCTGTTCAAACACATATGGTAAACTATTTTTATGACCCCCTTCCTCCTCCACCACCCCCACCACCAAAAATAGTTCCCACAACACCAGTTTGCATTTCTATAACAGGGATTCATGCCACACATCGAGCAACCATTTGTTGCAGCAGCTGAACCTAACAAAGTCCAACCTGAGATTATTACACCCCTGGTTATTTCAGCGGATCCTAAACTGAGAGATATGCAAGCTGAAGTCACAAAACTGGTTCCGGTTTCTGTGCTTCGTAAACGAGAAGAAAAGATCGCACCTGCTAAAATCTTGCCGAAACCAAAAGATGATTCTAAATCCGATTCAAAATCATCCCCAGATCATGCCTTCATCAATTTTATCAACGAGGTCAATAAACTATGACAACCACCATTTTTAATTGCACGTTTTTGTACACATTTTTATTTGACAAAACGTGAATGAATAAGAAACAACTTTACCCTGCATGTTAATCGTACCGATTGTACCATATCCCCTAGCTTCGGACAACGAATTAATTTAACAGTAGGAAGTGGTCTGATGTCTGATTATGCTACAAAAATCGAGTGATAAAATGACCCCATATTCCTCTATAATTATATTTAGCTTGTAACCTAAATTACACTTTATCCTAGTAAATCGTGGAAAATTGTATGAGCTAATTTTTTATAAAATATAAGATCACTAAAATCAGCAAAAAACCAGATAGCCACTATAATTAAACTTAATTATCATTTGACGCTTGAGCTATTATCGATCATACATTCTATCAGGTATTCGAGGAAAACAACATCATTGAATGCCATTTCCGTCAAAACCAAGTTCTTAGACTTCTCAAATCTATCTCAGTCATAGGCATAGGTTGACCATAATCTACACTTGCAAAAGATTCCCCGGTTCATAGGGCAATTAAGAATAAAGACCTGTATTTAGGTATGTTTACATGTGATTGAGAAGTTAGATTATAAACAGCCATTACTGTAGACTGGTCATGGTTCTGTTGATCTCCTCTTGAGTGCCCGTGTCACACTTTTGTTCGTTCCCTCCGGTTAATTGTGCATCCAAATTAAACAACCCAATTGATTTTGATCAGGTTTGAAAATATAACCACGAATGTCAGGGAAAATAAAATGGTGAAGTTATTACCAGTTAAACCTTACCAAGGTGATATATTTAGTGGAAAGATAGGGAGTTTAGGAAGAGTAAATTCAATCAAATAAGATATACAAATGTTATATAATTCGTGCGTCCGACTACGAAAAAGTGAAATGTTATAGATCAAGACGATAACATTCTAAAATTTCATCGAGATTGCTTTGAAAGACGTCCCACTTTTGGTGCTTTTCTTGCAAAATTTTCTGTGAAATAATATGAATACTTTCATGTTCTTTATAGAATGATATAATTTTTTTAAGGTATCCTCATAAAGTTGGTCCATTTCCATGTTGTTTTTTTCTTTGATTTTCCGTTTGGATTTCAATCAAGCATTAAAGACTGCTTTACTTTGATTCGAGTAATATTATTTCGGCCTCTTGGTTTGAAATTTCCTTTTTGATACTCCATTTGTCATTGGAAAGTCGAAGAATAGAGTCGTCGTTGTTGATTATTGCGTCAGAAAGCATTCCTTTAGCGCCCATTTCAGATATTTTATATTGTTTGTCGACTTCGGCAACCTTCTGAATTAATTCTTGCTTCTGATCATTCATGTTTATCAAATCAACGTTTTTCTGATGATTAAAAGCAGAACCTCGCAGTTTTCTTTCTCGAGCTGAGATTTTTGGGAAAATATTTTATTCATGTTGTCATTCAATAATGTTTTAACATTCATGACGACATTCTGAATATAACCTAACTAAACCTTGAAATCAACTGCAGCATCTTCTTTTTGCCAGTTCTCGAATGCAAAGTCTAAATTTTTCAACGACGGTAAATCGATATCACAAGCCGCGATTTCAGATTTCAGCTGTCCAGTTTTTGAAGACAATCTTAACAGTTCGTCTTGAATCTGGTCATGGTATAACTACTTGGAAATTCATTTTGCGGAGATCGGTATCGAGTTTGGATTGTTCATCTTTCACTGCTTCACAATTATTGGTGAGTACAGCGATCCGTTTTTTCGATAGTTGCATTTGATTGTTCAAATCAGCCACTTGTGCATTATCAATCGCCTGACTTTTGACGGTTTTCTATCACAAAAACGATTACAGAAACTTCATCGAGATTCTCTTTTAAGCTCTGTTTTTTTGCAGAGGCGACTGAAATTGCGTCATTCAGTCTGCTCGATTTTTCTTTATAAATATTGATCAAATTGGTCATGTCATTTGAGCGCTCCTCGATTTTGGATCTATGTGATCGATTTTTTTACATTTGAGATTGTAATAAAGCAATCTTTTTATCTAGTTGCTCATTATCAGACTATTTTATGGAAAGTCATACCTTTTGGCGCTCGTTTTCTGCTAATTTTTCACGCGCTTCTAACAATGCAGCCTCGATATTTCTTGGATCTTATATAGAGAAAGGGGTTTATACCCTCATCAGCTTGGAAGCCTTGCTCGATTCGCACTGGGTCACAAAAAATTTACTTAATTCGTCTTCTAAATTTTTCAAGGCAAGAACTCTGGTATTGGGATTCAAGGAGTCGAGAATAAAATCCCATTTAAGTTTCTTATTAAGGTGTGACTTACTGTTATCATTTCATCGGCATCTGGATCGAAAGTCTCAAAAAATGATGTATCGAGTGTAAAGGTGGCATTATACTGGTGAAAAAGAATTATACCATGGCCATACAGACAATCCAATGCAAAGCGTTTAACACATGCGGCCACATGGGACCGTTGACTAGCTCAAACAGGTCATTCCGTTTCAAAGAGAAGGGATATCTATAATAATAAATCACAACTTGAAAATTTTTAGAAATCGTATCATGTCTTCATCCCATCTTTTATTATACTTATAATATGGGTCCAGTTGATTAAGAGCGAACTTTAATGAAGCAAAAATACTGAAAAGCATAAAGAGAATGTTTTTGTGTCGCTCAATTGATTAGCATTAAGCGAGCAAGCACTGAACCCTAGTTTTTGCAAGTACTTGAAAAAATAAAGGAAAAACCTGAACAGTTTCCCGTAACAGCCGGTTTTGAACCGCTGGGTTATGAGTTAAACTACCTCTCGATATAATGGGCGCCTTTTCTCTGATACTCTCTTCAAAATGCGGGTCAAATGTTTGCACGGACAATCTGAACTCAGTATAATCATGACCGGCTTCTTGCAACATGCTCTGGTATACTTCCTGGTATCGTTGTGGAATTCATTTCTCAAACTCGCGCAAGCTCTTTTCATTTAAAACCAGCGCCATTTATATCATGTCCAAAATACTTGGTAACATGACAGTTACAAGATTTATTTATTTAACAGTCGTAAATTTTGGATTTCCCTGCTCAGAAACAAACTAAATTCTTACCTTCCAATAAGAGGGACTGGGACGAGAATATAATGAAACAACCTCCTCCAAACCTTTTGAATGAACAGAGTCGTATGAAGTAGCAATATAACTAACCAGCCTTAAAAATATCTATAATTTCCAAAAAGAAACTGGTAACTAACTATTTAAGACAGGGGTTCTCAACCTGAGGGTCGAATGACAATTCTTAGGGGGTCGCCAAAGAATTCTGAAAATGTGACGTAATTTTTTATTCAAACGTGTAAAACTTATCAGTTAAGCTAATTTTTTCTGCTGGTTTTTAGAACATTTTTTTCTTTAATTGCATTTGAAATAAAGATATCTTAGCCAACTAAATCATTTTGTTTTCAAACATTTAAATTGTTTTAGCAGAAATATATTTAATCATTAATAGAAAATCCTATTAAACAGGTTGGATGTGTGTAAGTTTACGCCAATGCAGGATCACAAATACAAAAGATATTAGTTATTTGATGAAATTTTCAGCAATCTCTTACACAAATATAAGCCTGCCGTGTCAAAAATAGTGTAACATATTTATTATACTTTTTTAATTTAATACCCTATAAATCT
>JWZT01002036.1:24361-51110 GCA_000827895.1 Thelohanellus kitauei
ATTTTGGGAGGAATGACCGACGTTCGCCAGCTACCCAAATTAACACCTGGTGATAATTATCATGGGGATCACTATCTCAATCTTTCGTCAATAATAGATTTTCATAATCTAACAAACTGTTTTCAACCTAGGATTCGTGAAGAGCTTCTAGGGGATCCGCCACCCAAGCTTAGAATTTCTTTGGGGTCAATAGCATAAAAAATAGTAAACCTCTGATCTAATGTTCTGAAATAATCTTGATAGAAGTTGTAATGGTAGACCGGAATATTTTACTGAGCCTTTCTCCTATTTTGTTACATATAACCTATTTGAGCTATATGGATCGATTGATGTGGTCGAATTTTTTCTGAATCACTAGAGAATCGTAAATTTGATTAAGGGCAGATTCAAATTCGCACATTTTTTGGCTTTTACAATCTTCAGAAAATGATGATGCATCAACCACATTTCGATTATTTCCCGCAATATGTCTTTTTAGGTCTTGAGACCTGTGCTTCACGTTGATTATTATTCCATCACACGATGGTATCAACCAATTCATATATGGTACCGAAAACCCTGATACGCCTGCAATATGATGTATTGTCTTTTCTCTTGCTCAGACAAAAATTAAATCCTTAAAAAGTAATTCGGTTCTTAGTGTTCTGAAGACATTCCAAAATGTACCTGCGAGCAAGGTACATATAATTTGAATGTTAAACCATGTTCAGAATTTCGTCGATGACTCACTTGACGCAATATATGTAAAATATTAAAATATTATGCCACCTATGTATTTTTAGAAAGTTGCAGAACTAATTACACTGATTGGGGTCGGTTCTCCCATGTTTTTGAAGCTAATTGAATTGAAATTATCAAGGAAACTTTTCACCACTACCAAATATCTTAATTTAATAGAAAATTTATTCGTTTTAGAACTCGTACATCTTTCGTACCACCATATTAACAACCATATGTCGAGACAACATTTGTTGTAGTAACTGAATCAGATTGAATCGAGAACGAAATTATGATACCTTAAATATCTCAACAGACCCTCAAGTAGGAGGCATGCAGCCGAAGTCAATAAGCTTGCTCCTGTGTTTCGAGAACGAAAAGGAAAAATCACATATGTTAAAACATTCAAGAAACCGCAAGATGATTCTAAATTTAATTGAAAGTTATGTGCAGATAATGTCCGTTAATTTTATCATCAAGGTTAATAAACTCTGATATTCACCATTTTAATTGCATATTTTTGAATAAAAATGTTAATTTCACAATATAGGAATGATTAAGAAACAGCTTTACCCTGTCTGGTAATCATATCGTTCGTGCCAAATCCCCAGACTCGGATATTAAACCAATTAAAGATGTTTGGATATTCCTGGCTGTTTCACAAATATTTGGTTATAAATTTATTCCATATTTAGTTAAAATTTAAATGAGCTATCCGTACAAATTACACTTTTCACTGTTGTAAACAAAGGAAAATCGTAGGATGAGCTAGATTCTTGATAAAATATTCTAAGAGCACGAAAATTATCCAAAAATCAGATAACCAAAAGTTTAACAAAATTAACTTTTTTTATACCCTAAAGCTATGCCTAATTTTACCTTCTTTCATTTATAAATAGAAATAAACAATTTTGTGAATATTATTTCAGAACCATATACACCCGGGAAAAATAGGAAAAAACAGTTTTTGCTTATAATTTTTTGTATCTCAATCAATCAACAAATAAATTTTTGGCTTCAACTATAAATCATATTGTTTATAATTATGTAAATATTTATCAAAAAGCATGTAGTTCTTGAGTTATGAGTTAATACACCATTTGGCGTCCAAGATTTCGCATGAAGACAGTTTGAATTTCCCATTTCGCGCATGACCCTGTCTGAAACCATTTAGAAATTCTCTTAAAGACGTTTTCAAATTAGCACTAAATTCAGAATAAAAAATTTTTTGTTACATATTTTAAAAATGATCCCGCCGAAGAGCTCTATGCAAATCAAACATTAGCTCACTGCCTATTATTTAATTGCCATATCTAATCCGGCCCGCGATTTTATGCCAAAAGATATTAATTGGCCCTCATCCGCTTAACTGTGCCCACCTCTGATTTAAAGGGTCTCAGGACACCGTTTACAAGCAAATTAGACTATTTTTATGAGTCCATTGTGAGGATGTAAATAAACAAAAACCTTCAGTTATATAAAATAACCAGCGAAACATTGTTTGTCAACCATGGAAGGTTTTACTCAAGTTGGTATTTTTTTCGATTCAATTTGGTTTTCTGAAATTGCGTTGATAGAACTTCATGTATTGTATCAATCCGTTTCAGATAATTATTAGATATTAAATTACGAAAATTAGTATCAAAAACCAAAGTGAATCGAAAAAATACCAACTTGATGGGAAATCCCTGCATCTTGGAAAAAAACTGTTTCTCTGGTTATTTAATTTGATAACTGAAGGTTCTTGTTCAATGGCATCCTCACAATGGACTCCAAAAATAGTATAATTTGGTGGTAAACGGTGTCTTGAGACCCTTTAAATGATTATAATTTATCCTTGATAATTGGCTGTCCCATATAATATTTTCAAAAATATTACCGGCATTCATTTTCATGAATAACGATATTGGTCGTCATCCTTCACGATGTTGGCTGCAAAACCCGGTAGGCTTCTGCCCATTTTCTTTTATTTCTTGGTTAGTTAGCCCAATTTCTACGAAAGCAATGATTTTAACTATTTCTTCAGTGATTTTCCTCTCCCCATTTGAATTTTCTGCTTTTTAATACGCACGCGCGATAAAGATATGACATACTTGCTATATTTTCGTTAACAAAAAAGATTTTGTGATCGACTGCAACAATATTTGTGCTTTAGAATAAAAATTGCACGTATAAGACAAAAATCTGAAAAAATCCAAAATATATAAGTACTGCCTTTTTACTATTTCCTGTCTCAACTCAAATTTTTTTCGGGGTATTCTCACTTTTGGTACATATATGGTATTTTCTAAACTATTTCCAAAAAATTTTGTAGTTGCATTAGTCAATGTTGATTCCTATCTTTTTTATCATATAAAACACGGAAAAATTAATTTATTCACCTATAACTCAAGAACTACATTTTTTCAGATAAAAATTAACGTGGTTATGAACAATATGATTTATAGTTAAAGCAAATAATTTATTTGGCGATTGATTTAGATACAAAAAATTATAAGCAAAAACTGTTTTTTCCTATTTTTTTCACGGAGTTTACTGAATGTTATCTGTGATCAATACAAACTTTGGAATATTACGATAATTCGCGATTTATAAAATATAACACCCCGTTTCTGAGTTTGGATGTTCTAGTCTTTCTCAGCAAGACGACTTGATCGTTTGAATAGGTCGATTTTTTCCTATTATTCATTAATATACGCTATTTACTCCTAATCTGTTTGTTCCATCATTGAAACAAAATCATCATTTTCCATAAAACTTTGTTTCTATGTCAACCCTAGAATCGGTGGAAAACTGTGTACGATTGTATGAAGTAAATGTATAACTTTTTTCCCCTCGATTTGATCCTTAGATTCAATATTTGATGTGCGTGCCTTTTGATTATATCCAAAGAACTTTTTTCAGACTAATTCTGTGGCCCAAAAATTTATGTATCGACGCTTGAATCTATGTTTCCTTCTTTCGATAAATCTTCGGAAGAACACCCTCACTATCTTAAAATTTATTATCGAATGCATCAAAAAAACAAGAAGATTACTGTTGTCTTTCCATGATCGAAAGCCTGTTCCTAACGGTATAGGTCGTTGATATGTTTGCTATACTTTGATATCCCAATCTGTATTTCGAAGACTTACACCAATCAGGGACGAATATAGTTCTCGGTAATTCTTCCAAATGACCCTTTTATGGTCTTCCCAAACGTCTAATTTTTCATGTTAGCTAACTGTTGCAGATCTACATAAAATTAGTATCGTTCGCATCGTAAAAGTGTGAATATTTCATTATGAGAAAAATTAACTGTCGAACGCTTCGGTTAAAAAATTTTCAAATATGACACGCCATTCCTGAATATCGTTCATTTAATCCGATTATTTACTGATCACACATGCAAAACTCGATTAAGGGCACTGGCTGTAAAATCAATATTTTTGATTTTGGAGTAATAACTGAAACTTAAGAATCATTTAATTTTTTTGTGCAAATAAGGTTCTATAAAAACTATGATGTAATATATGCAGGCAAGCAATCGAAGCTGACCTAGACAACGAAAGTTTTAAATGCCGAAGATGTGGAGCTGATGTCATTGAAAAAAGAAAGAAAAGTGTCCCAGTGCTCATTTTATCAAAGCATCTATAAAGGGTTTCCACTCATTATCGCACCGATTCTATTTCATTTCGCACATCAGTAAAATTCAGTTCTGATATGCTTACAGTTGTTTCACGTTCCAAATGTTAACTTTTACATAAAGATGGGGATTCTTGTTTTAACATACTTGGAAGACCATGTAAACTTTTTTGACAAACCTCGCATATTTTAATCAGCTAAAAATCATAGGCTCATTCAAACAAGCCTACGCGAAGTCTTAACGTTATTTTGGTTATTTCCATTTATTTCAGGATACTCTGCCATATTTTTGGAAACAGTATTTGGGCGGTTTAAATTTTTATTACCCGCAGAAATGTGGATACCGTTTACCATGAACAGATGAAATTTTTCATAAAAAATCATATTTAAGGTGGCTCAAAAGAATAGGGCAAAATACCCGATTGTGCGTTCAAAATCGTGATCTTTATTTTTTTCCTTATATTTTCAAACAACAATTCTAAAAAACGCTTGTCCCCAGATATAAAGAAAATAGTTATAAAATTGGTAAAAAAAGAGGGGAAGCTGATAAGCGAGGTTTCAAGGACTCTCAATATTTCGGGCATGACATTCGGTCCTTTAAAAAAAAATATAAGACATCCAATCGTATTGAGGCAGATCAAAGAGGAGGAAGGAGATATACCGAGATCACTCTCGAGATTGAATATCAAATTAGGCAATTGGTAGCTGATAATTTTACCACAACGATTCAAGGGATAATCGACGAAACTGAATTGGATGTATGCCAAACAACAGTTTAGAGATGGCTAAAGAAAAACAACTACTGTTGGAAAATAACCAGGCCGATTCACGTAAAAAGAAGTGATCCTTAAATTAAAGCAGAAAGAAGGGAGTATGTATTGTGGTACCAATCTATTCTCCCTCATCTAAGATAGTCCCATATTGTATATGTAGATGAAAGTCCATTCAATCTACATATATTCAAATCTCGCGGGTGGTCAGGGGTAGGAACAACAACAAATCATATTGTTCCAATTTCACGTGGACAAAATGTCACCACGCTGCTAACGATCAACTGCTATAACATTATTCAATGTGATGCAGTTGTTGGACGGAGAGCTAATGCCTAAACATTTTTCTAGCTTCTTCAGAAGATTAGTGGCAGTGTTGGGAGAAGGAGGTTTTATAATAGTGATGGACAATATTAGGTTTAATCACATTTCAGTCAACAATGTGGATCACTTCCCTTATGATGTCAAATTTATATCGAGATACACTCCATTTTAAACCCACGCGAAGAAGCATTCAGTATTCTTAAAAACCGGGAAAGAAGGGATGGAGTGCCACAAGGAAAAAATGGTTTGGTGCAGAGGATGACGGATTCCTGTGAAGGAGTCCCCCATGAATTCTCTCTCAAATTTCGTGGTTCATGCAGAACCTTTCTCGAATAAATGTTTGAACCTGGAAGACATACCCAGAGGTTGACAGCTTTCCAATAAAGGATTGATTACTTTATTTTTCTTTGTTTAAATTAAGATAATGATGTTGAAAAAACAACCCAGTACTTTTTGCAAGAATATACAAAATAGTATCCTGAAATAACTGGAAATCACGAATACCGTGTTTAGATTTCGCGCAGGAGTGTTTGAATGGGCCTATGATGTTTAGCCACCAAAAATACCTGGGGTTTGTCAAAAATGTTTTCGTGGTGTTCCATTCAACATTTGGAACGTCAAAGAACTGTAAACATCAAAACTTAATTTTACTGATGTGCGAAATGAAATGGTATCGGTGCGATAATCAACGGAAATCCTGTATTTATAGATGTCAAAGATTTCTGAATTGTATTCTAAAAAATCTATTTTTTAATGCAAAACCCAGTAATATGCAGAATTACCCGGGTTTATAGGTTGAAATTACTGTGATGAAGAGGCGAACGATATTTTTATGCCTGCCCATATTTAGATATATGAATTCACGGAACGACCCAAAAATATTGTTGTCCAGAACCATAGATTATGAGGGGTGGGTCAAATATAGAAACATCTCAAAAGGTTGGACAAGGGAAGTTTCCATCTAAATCCGAATGGAAAATGTTAGGGTAATACCCGAATTCATCCGAGATTTTTCAGGCTGAACCATATTGGATGATTGAAGCGTTTACTATTTCAGAAATTCAAACCTCTCAAGAATATGGAAAACCACTGATTGACGTGGAATCTGTAAGTACCTGTCATGTTCAGAAAATTACAAGTTTTGAATATTTCAACGATGAACTGTTTATGGGCACCGATAATGGGTCTTTAATACTGTAATCATAGAGATATTATCGTTTTAAACATATACTACGATACCATGAAACAAGAATTTGCCTTAACTCAATCGCGCTCACTTCGAAATCATTTTGTAAACGAGTTCCTAACCTAGAAAAAACCGGTTACTAGTATTGTGTACATCACAGGAATTCAAAAATTATTGACCTTGTCCAACGGTAATTTTATCCTGATATGCAACGATTTGAACACCTAATTTACATACTAAATCAAATATTAGAAAAAATGGTAGAAAAACCAAAAGTTGAAATTTTTTGTAGGGCTCCATAAATCAAAACCATCTCCTTATTTTATGTAGCCACAACAATCTGAAAATTACAGTCATTCTTCTAATCAGTCAAACTACCACCCTTCAAACCCCCAGAAGCAGTCGATTTCATTCCAATTAATTTTGAGCCAACTGACAATTTCCAACACCTAAACTCGTTATATTTCTGTCTACTTCCAAATATCAACTTGTGGGAATTGAATGATTTTCCAAATCAATTTATTTGCCCAAACTAATCCACATTTTTAGTGGTCAAAAATATAGAAGTCGTCCAGTCCGGGAGCTTCAGTCTGCTGAACCTTAACAAAAGTCATGTATCCAACTTATCTTATAGGTTGATGTCATTTCAAGGATTTATACAATAACGAAAAACCTAGATGCTTTTAAACTTCATCAGATACAACCTTCATCTATTTAAATTAATTATATACTTCAGGAATTTCTATATTCTGTTCTAACTAATGATTATTGCCATATAGTAAACGTTTCATGACCCTGAGTAGGTTGTGACATTGTTTTCACCCCAAATTTTATTTAGACATACTTTTATTAGTGTCACTAGCCGACAAAATACATCTTAGATAAATCAGAATTTAAATGAGATAATTTCAGAATCGAAAATCGGTATACATTGAATTTTAGCTTGATATTTCATTTGTAGTTTAGTTTTGCTGACTCTACATACCGGAATACTCTAAACCAATAGTTACTGAAGGATTGTGTTCGTCTATTTTGTGAACATTAGCTGACTGCGTTTGATCTAAGCTAGTCCAGGATACATAAAAGATTAGTCTATACATTTTGAATATTTTCTCGTTTAAAATTCAGAATCGGTGGCTTTCTTTGACCTTGATTTGAATGTATATCAAATTTTGAATTTAGCCAGTCAAAATCAAAATGGCATCATTTTCTGGGGTAATTCCTGAGTTATAGGAGGTACTGTGTGCTTGCGGCGAGATTGAAAAAACGGAGAGCTCATTCGATGATATTTTTGTAAACATTAAATTTATCTAGATAATTTTGGGGACCAAAAAGAAAACTATCAACGTTCTTCTGTACAAAAACAATCATTGGGAAGTTTACCATCAATTTCACATTAAAAACGTCCCACTTGATATAGTTTGTTTGAAGAATTTACAGATTTTAGCACATCGGAACATACTCGTACAAACACAATCGGAGTACCATTTGCTCGACATTGAATCCAAAACCGTAATCGATAGTGTTTAAAAGGCTATTGATCTGTTTTCATTCGATGTATCGCTAAATCCCGTTATAAGAAGATGTCACAATGTTATGATTCCTTGATTCAGATGTTTTTTATTAAGGGCCCAACCGAAAATATGGGCATGATGGTCACCAATGCTGGAACTCCTGTGGGATCCCCCTACATCTTCCCATCAGAAATCTTAAACGTTTTTCCATTTAAAAACTACCTTTTCTACGTTTCCTTTCATTCTACCACCGTCTACAGGTTTTCTTCGAAATTCCCAGTTTTAATTCACAAATAACCTTCCAAATTCTTCCATTTCCCGTAACTAACTGTTTGATTTCAGATTGGGTTTTTGGCGTTCACGAACTACGGCATCGTTGTTCTCTGTGACCCCTTCATTTTTTATCTCCTAAAACCAATCCCGGCCGCAGCACAGGTATTTAAAGACACCATCAGATTAAAACATTGACAGACAACTGCCAATTAGATATCATTGACGATAAACTACTGCAATTCTGGGATTCTGAGATAGGGGAAAGCGATTTAAATGTTCTATTTCTAATGACTTTTGATTTTGAAAATTTTGAACACTAATTCCGCATTCAAACACGTGCTAAATAATGCATTTGAACCTGCTTTACAAGCATGTGCTGATGGGAAAATCGAAATTGAACCAGTAATACTTTATGCCGATAAAGTTTATTTCTGTGGTTCCCGAATTAGCGATCGACATTGATGTTGAACAATACAAATATTGCCAGAAAGATATCCAGAAATGTATGTCAGAATGTGAGACGTTAAAAGACCTAAGATTCACAAAACGACGCCTTCAGAATGAGTTACTGCCAATTTCTTATTGAACTGCTCGTAAATTAGCCTAATATCAGGAAATTCAACGTGAAATGGATGTAAAAGACCCCGATTTCTCATATGTATCTGTCCTGACTGTTAGTTCATCGACGAGAGTCTTCTAAAGCTTTACATTTTAACAAACGCTGAAAAAATAATAGAATTTCTCAAAAAATCAAATAATTGCCGGATTGAAATCGTCCAAGATTTTATTAGGAGTTCATCGGTATTCAGAAGGTTACTAGAAACCGTTTTATCTCGGATACCTTCTTTTTTCAAAAGGAAACCAATCTGAAGCTGTCGAACTGTTCAAGAATCTCGCCCTTGAGGACTACATCCCAACTCCATATTTCGAGACCTGTTTTCTTAGTCTCAAGGATCTAATTTACAAGTAGTAAACATTAACCCAGTATTCTCGACGAGGCCCTTTTTTGGTCAACACTCGAATGGATTTTCGTTAATTACACCTCAAAAGCACTCGAGGTAGCAAGTGGGATTATTTAGATTGTGATGGTGGATACATCCAAACTCGGCATGCCTTTTAAGGTTTCTGAGGTTCGTATTTCCGAAATATTATCACCTTACCCAACTACACGGTTCGAGTACCTTAAATATCTTGTGAAAGACCAAAAATCTACTGTGGGAGCATTTTGAAAACAGAACCCTAAAATTCATCATCAATACACAATATTATTCCTTGAAGAACTTGAATGTCATCGATTATCTGATCAGCAATTATTTAAAAAATATCAGTAAGTTATGGTTTAGGATTTCCAAGCGATGATTTCGTTGAGTTTCTGAACGAATCGAAAATATATGACCATCAAGAAATGCTGGATCTTATTGAAAGCAGAGATTATCTTCGATTTGAAACTATCACACTTTTAGGCAATGTAACGAGACACTTAACGAAGCTGGGACGTCATAGAGATGCATTAGCAATTCATATAACGGAATTGGACGATTTCGAGGGCGCCATTTCATACTGCAGCCAAAGAGCATCGGTATTCAGGATACTTACAGATTTTGGATCCTTTTGTAAATAAGAGCGCATTATTTTTGGATTTGTTAGACCTGTGTAAAACCAAAGGCCCCGAGTATGACTATATCATAAGCAGATGGTCAATATATATTGAATTCATCTTGAACCACTATGGCTTCGATATTGAATCTGCACACGTTTTTACCGGTTTCTATTCAGGCATTCGAGTGCATCACCGATGATCTCAACATACAATCGATGGAAACGTTTTTAAACCAATTTCATTTCAAATTGCGACGAGACAAAATCTCAAGCACGATCTTTCACTATTTCGCGCGCAAGATTCTGAGCAACGTTTTATATTTACTCAACAGGGCATGAAAGAATTTATCAGAGTCAACGACAAGGGGGTCACACTTGGGGAGTATGAGTACTTTTGAGTCTTAAATCAGTCTATGCATCAAGTGTCGCAACACTTTTGCAGATGGCGTCGTAGTTGTTGAAAATGGAAAACGTTTCCGCCACACCTATTGCTCGGAAAAAGACGACTGAATACTAGATTATTTTGTTTCTTGAACTAATATCTTACATCCTTACAGAATCTTCAGCTCTTCACAAATTCAAGACACTATGTCCTGTGACTCCAATCGATTTCGCTCAATGCCGTTATAGTTTTAGCTGCTTAAAATTAACCAATCCAATCCTTGAATAATGCTACACCATTTCTTGTTCAAGATGTCAGACTTTCAGATATGAACATTCAAAAATTCCATTTGGTGTTTTTTATTACAATAAAGTAGATGATAAATGGTAGGGAGATTATTGCTGTTAGACTCAGGTCAATCTTAGTAAACGATTGCTCATATTAGACTCGAAGATCTAACCTCATATTCTCAAGGCCCTAAGAGATAGAATCTTCGTAAAATTTAATTTGCTTTTATATAATAAGAATACAAAATAAAGAACTGTTGAATGTCCACTTCGGAAAGTCAGACATTTTGAAGGGAAATGGCTTATCATTACTCTGGACAGCCAACTTCCAGCCTACAGCCACCCTCTTCTACACTTTGATTCACATTTAAAGACTCGTCGTTTCACAAAACAATAAACACTGAAAAGGGAACCTTCATGTATTTTACAAACATGTTCAGATTCATGAACACTGAAACTGCCCAAATACTTTGAATATACGATAACCAACTTTGAGGAATACAAAAACAACACCACCAAATTTTCGAATGATTAACTAATTCATTGATTGTGGATCACAGCTTTAAATCAGGGGTTCTAAACTCAGGGGCCGCCTAAGAACATTAAAAAAACGTTGGGTTCTTGACTATTCAAACGTGTACAAATCATCATCGAACAAATTTTTTCTGTTTTAATTGTTCTTGTGATTATCTTTCGAAGGACGACTTTCTAGCCAATTAAATAGTTATGATTTCAAACATGTTAATTTTTTAAGCCTAGATATCTTTAACTATTTAAACTACTTCCTTTCAAAGTGTTTGGCGCTGCACCACTTAACACTGTGGCATGATAAAAAAAATACTGCAGTTATTACTAATATAAAGATTTTCTTGGCTTGGTAACGCAATTTAAACGCACTGACGTTTCAAATCAGTAATATGCCATCGTTCTATAGTTCGTGTTATTGAAGGTAATATTTACCTTATGAACCTGGTGAAATTTAGAGAATTCGCTCACCTTCTCTTTAGACTAATTTTAGTGAGTAGTATTCGTAAATTTAACTGAAATAATAAACGAAAAAAGCTCTCATAGAAAATATCGTGACGATTACGCTCAGGTTTCACATAAATAGCTAAATCTGGAATTGTGAAATCATAATTCAGACTTTGCGGCCAAGTTAAATCAGGTGAATCTATGAAACCAAGCAAACCGAAACTTCATTTTGACGAGCATCTAAAATTTGTCGACTAGGACACGAATTATCTTAGATTGAAACTGATGGAGTCAAGAAAGCTACATTTGATGCTGGCGGCGCTTAGAATATTTAAAGCATAGATATGATTGAATCTTGTTATTTGGTTGCTCTCAGAAATTCAAGAGCTTCGAAACCTCACACCATAGCTACGGAGAATAAATTTTCCGGCAGCCAAAAATAGTGTTCGAGTCATGATTGTTGCAGAATTGGGAAGATTTCGGATAATTCAACCCTGCTGTCGCTCGTAGAAATATCATAATGGGATCGAAATTGCATATTTGAATATTTAAAAACATCTCACCGAGGAAATATGGATCTGTTTTCTAGATTTTTTTCTCATATATTTACCTAGAACTTTACATGAGTTTACGACTCTTCCAGAATTTGCACATTTTTTGAAATTATGAAAATTTGCCAAACAGAGGAGTGGGTCATCGACTGCTTAATTTAGTGGGAGGTCATTTCGAGAACTCAAATGTACGCTCGACTGTCTGTGGTATATTTAGAGATGCCAGAATCGGGGAGATCTATGGAGTGGGTTTATGAATGTGCTAAAGGATTTGGAATTCTTTTAACGTTTTTTTTAATTTTTTGGGTTTTATATTGATATATTACAGGGTTTTTAGGTAAATTTGGTTTTTCTGCAATTAAATTTGGGTTTTCCACAGTTCAATTTAGTGGATGAAAAATATAAGAAAAAAATTAAATCCAATAATGAAAAGAACCAAGGATGTTTTTAATTTTCAATAATTTAGTTTTTTATAGACGATTTCATATAGCTTTTTGTGTGACGGTAGTAACCATAGCAATCTTCTCGTGTTATCGTCGCTAGCCCTTGTGTCATGCATTCGAATGACTCGGTCTCATTTTCGGGGGTACCGCTTTTTACATAACGTTTCCATTTTGAAAAAAGCTCCTCGATGATGTTTAGGAAGTGTGATTATGGTGGTAATTAGCAAATTTAGTCTCCCTTCGAGTGAAAGCAATCCAAGATTGTTGGGAATTTGTGAAATCTAACATTGTTCATGATGACAACACACATTGCAGTTGTTGGAGTGTTTGATTGGATGCATCGAAAACAATTTCCAATTTACGCTAAAAACTTTCTCTTAAATACGGTCAGCAGTTGATTTCTTTGTACACTACACTGTATCTTTTAATCGCACAACAAAATGATAGATTCTTATACCCAATATTTCCTACTCTAAGAACCGTTGTAGTGCCTCTTGACAATCGACACTTTTTTGAATTGCTTTAAATCATGAGACTGCGATGGTTAGAATCGCCGCGTGAAAACTTATATTAGAAGATGCATGTATAATAGAAAATTAAACCGGTTATTTTTTGGTTCATTATTCGATTTATTATTTTTGTTAAATTTTTTGTCCACTAGATTGAACTGAGGAAAAACCAAATTGACCTAAAAACCCTGTATTATTTGTTTTTATATTTATTATATTTTTGAAGTAAACTTAATATTTATGATTCTGAAACATATACTTGACAAAATTATAGTTATCAAAGATATTGGTAGCCATTTGGAGGTGTATATTGCATATGGGAATATATAAAGTCATTATAACGCCGAAATTTAGGCAGAAGTGCGTAAACCCCATTTTAAATGAATTTAGGGCTAATCAAAACGATGTTTGATGGTCTGAAGATTGAAAAATCAATTCTAGGCTATGTTTACTTTAGTGATGATCAGTAATATATTTCAGATTGAATGTTTACTTTAATGATGAGAACAAGCGCAGTATATAATTATGAAAAAAATTTCCTTAATTTTAATAAATAGAGCAAAATTTCCTCTGAGAGATTCTGTTTTAATTACATATATGCAACTTTCTATTCGAGTTACTTGCTTCTACGAGAAACAGCAGGGTGGCATAATCCGAAATGCATCCGCAGAATTTGTTAATAAATTAAATTGAATTTTCATATTTAACGAGGGTGTACACATGATAATAGCTTGCAAGCCTGCTGATATTCTCGATCAGATAATGCAGGAAATGACATCTGCTCCATTTCCAATATTTTGTATTTGGCTTGTTAAATTTACAGAAGCTGTAAATTGTTCACAATTATTGTTTTTTGTGAGATACATATAGGGCTATCATCCTAAACAGCACACATCTCATCCTATAGCGCACACGAGAAATTACATAATTTTTGTTAAAAATTATGCAAAATATTGTTTGCGGGCTTTTCCACATTAACCACGCATGACTCTTTCCCGTAATTTTAAGAAAAAAAAGATGAATCAGCACGTATCATACAAAATTCTTGAATTCATCAGTACAATTAACACCGCGTTTTATCAGTTGACACCGAAGGATCTTATTTGCTATTTCGATCGAACCAATGCATATATTGACCAATTCCTGAACAATTAAGTTATAGAAAATAAAGTTAAGCCTGGTATAATTTATTCCCAATACAAATAAAAATTTAAGGTTCGATTTTTATTTCGGATATTTTTAAACAACACTTTTCGTAAAGTGTAAATGTTCTTTTTAGCTAATATGATTGGGTGGGGAGGGGGCAGACTTGTACGACGAAACTGTGGCATTAAATTCGCAGTGACCAACCCCAAATCGCCCTCACATTGGCGGGGTTTATGTAGCCCCTTTTGCAGAAACTCAAAAGGAATATGCAACCAGGACAGAAGCTTCTGGTCCAATGAGGACTCCTCTTAAGTTTTTAAAGGGAGAAGATGGTAAAAGGTAAAGACACTATGTTTGAAAGGTCTGCTATATGGCTCAAAATACATAAAATAATTGGTATATTTTCTGCTTATTTTTTTATTTTTTCGGATTTTATAATGTTGATTTAGCATAGAAAAAATGTGTAGATTACCTTACGGCGGAAAGATTCATTTTTATATTCATCAATAATGTATATTTCTCGTGTGAGTTTGAGAATGAAAACTTGTAATTGTACTTATGAATTCACGAATGTCGTATGATACATGCTGATTCATCATTTTTCTTCAATTATTGGAAACAGAAAATACGCATGCACGTTAAATTCTGAAAAGCCCTCAAATAATATTTTGTGTCATTTTATACAAAATTATTTGGTATTTTTCTCATCTGTGATTTAGGATGAAAACCCTGTATATTATGACGATTTTAGAAAAGACGAGTTTTACTTCTGTAAACCTCTTAAAAAACTCCTACAGCATGTGATGTATTTTAAAAATTTGGTTCATTTCTAGAAATGTATATCATATATTGGGAAAATATCTGTAGTATCTGTACAGGTGCTCCAATTTTGAGAGGATATTTGTCTTGATTCCAAAGTTTGGTAGAGGATGAGTCATCAAAAGTGAGTGGAACTCATTGTATAATTCATCATAAAATATTAGACACTAAAATACTGCAAAAAGAATTACGAGACTTAAAGGTAAGTTACATTGACTCTGTGAATGCTAAATGTTTAAATAATCGACTGTTTTCAAAACATTTGTGGTGATTTGGATGGTGCGACAATGTTCTGTTTTTTCATATTGAAGTGATAGTTGTAAAAAGGAAAAGTTCTAAGACGAGTTTTTGATGTTAGCGAGGAACTAAAACATTTATTGCGTCATAAAACAAAGCCACAGTTCGAAGTACTTGATAGGGATGAACATGAAGTATAGAAAATAGATAATCTGGCGGAAATCTTTGCCATCTTAAATGAATTTAATTTATCATATTAAAACCATGTGTAACATACCTCGACGCATCTGAAGAGATTAGAACCTTTGAGATGAAACTTCATCATTGACGAAATAGATTGGATGGAAATAAAATTTATACTGCCAACATCAACAAATTTCTATAAAGAATTGGAATTGAATCTGACCAAAAAATTTGATGACAATCACTGTAAAATAACATTTTCACATTTTAGCGGACGAAATTTCATGATACGTTCAAAATCCTCCTGACACTCCGTTTGCGCTAGCAAGAAGTCCTTCCACTGTTAAAGTTGATGGTGTTCCTGACATAAAACAGGAAGGGTTTATTGAACTCAATAATAACTACACAGCGAAAAATGAGTTGAATGTCAGTTCCACATTTCCGGATAAAATGTTTCCTGTAATATCCCGTTCTATCTGAGACTCAGTTGTATCTTCTTCCTCCATTTCCCACAACATATATTTGCTTAAGTGTGGTTTCAAGCCTTTTAGTTAGAAGTCTAAATATAGAACTAGACTTTACTCAGTAGATAAATTTACTTGTGCTATTGCAAACACTACCTCAATATTACTGATCTCGTGAAACAAAAACAAGCTACCCCTTCTCACTGTAGCTGGTTTGATTGAACATACCATGTAAAAACTTAAAAAAAGTTTTTGAAATTATTGTCCATGGTCCACTACGCATTTCACACTTTTACAGAAATATACAGAATGAATATAGTGATTACGCTAGATCTAAAGTAAATAGTATAATTGATAAATATTAAATTTCATTTGTTTATTATATGAAATTAATATTTCACAAATATAATTGCATGTTTTTTCATTATTATACATGAAACTAGTGTTTAGTTTTTAAAAATTAAATTATATCCTGTATATTGTATATGCATACTAAAATTACAATGGGGGTAGGAACATACTGGGGAAAGGATTATAGGGGTCGCCGCACTAAAAAAGGTTTAGAACCGTTGCTCCTAATCAACGCAATTATTATAATCCATACATTAGTTTACTGTCGTGAAGCAATTATGATGATAGACTAACATCAAATCTCACCTGAATCCACTTTAGGAATCTGGTGTTCTGAAATGTTACAAAAATAGCCCATCAATTAAAACGAGAATTTACTCTTAGAAAAGGGAACCACTCAAAATTTGTCGATCGTTTTCTGAGACCTCAGTTTTCATACCTTTAAAATTCGGACAGATTTATTACCAGACCCAATTATTACTTATGTTGTAAACTCCCATTTCTAATTTATCGATAATGAAAGTCGGATTGAGATTTTATCTCGGACCCATCCAATGTCCGATAATTAGACCACTCCTGAAAGAAGCCTGGTGAATAATGGACACAGTCCGGTTTTTCTTCGGTAATATTTCAAAATTTATAGTTTAACTCATTCAATATTTATAACCTAAATAAGTCACAATGGTGAAAAGGCAAGAATTCTTTTAATACAAAAAAGGCGTGTCGATTAAGATCATATGGTATTTACAAACTGATCATCTTTTTAAAACATAATATCCTGTAATTTACTTTTTTTATTTCTCTTAATTGAAAAAAATGTGTAAATTAACCTGATTTGATTACTGGAACGAAGAATAATCCAATCAAGAATCAGGCAATCGATTTTGAAACTTAGATAATTAACACAGCTAATAATGTTAAAAATCTAATACTCAAGAGAAAACACGAGGCGTAGGAATCGATTTTTGACAACGCCCCAAAATAGCCATCAAACCAATGATAGACCGTTATTTTCACAATAGATGCGGCCTATAAATTCAGGGTGTTTAAGCCACACTTTTAAGTTCAATTTTTTAATTTTAGACTGTTAGAAAGAATCAAATTTTCAGATCTGAGAACGATTGGAACAGCGACTCTGTGTCAGACAGAATCTATTCAATGACACGATTACACATATTTGTGCTGTTGGGATCAAAAAAGTTTAATACAGAAAAATGGGAATCATTTCTCTGAATGCATACCCACATTTATTCAAGCCAAGTGATTCGAAGATCGGAAATGGTGACCCCATAGTTTTGGAGGATAAAGAGAAAACGGATTAAAGGTGATATACGTTAATGGAATGATTAGGCGAGGATTAACACCCTTTCAACGTGTTTAAAAAAATGGTGTGAAAAAACTCAATTTCAAAATCTCATGTAATATCTCAGAAAAATATTTGAGTTTATTTATTCCTTCTTCACGAGGTATAGAAGTGGTCATCTTTGTCTACGTTAAAAAACTTTTACTGTTCTTGAACTCCGACCCACGTTTTTTGGGTTCCACTCTCTAAGATCATGAAAAAGGCTTACTTCATCCTGCCTTTTTGCCATCAGGTATTCAGAACGGTCAGTAATCATCCTGGATGGCTGCGTGTTCCTGGTATTGGTGCGCATTGGAGCGTTAGGGTTCAACCTTTTCAGCTCATTCGCTAGATGATACTCATCGTCTTCACTCATTCTAGATCACTCCAGTTCTACTCATAGTAAGTGTAATCTCTGTCGTTAGCTCTCTCAGACATCTCTTTGACTTTGTTACTTAATCGATAAATCCCGAAAAAGTTTTTCGACTAAATACATGCTAATTATGGCTATTTTTAAAAATCAATCAATCAAAAATCGACAGGTACTTCTCATACATTGATTTAATCCGAAACCAATAAGGAAATGTTCTGTGTGACAGTTTTATTTTAACCATTAAATAATTATTTTTTAATCGAGAAGATTAAAACTTTTACAAAAAATAAATTGGTGATTCAAGTCAGCATAAAGCTTCTACTGCTTCAGTCACGAGTCCATCCATTCCTTTCTCGAGTAATCATTCATTCTACAAGTAACCAAAATTCTTGATCACTGGTGTCAAAATCCTTTTTTTGGTTGTTTTGATTCCTTTATTCAGGGTAAAAATCATTGACTGGTTGATTAATGATACATTTGCAATCGACGCGATTTGACACCTATTTTGAATTAATCTATTTGAAAAAATTCAAAATTAAACGGAATGTCAATCTTGAATCATCGGCTAGTCTAATGAATTAAAATTTGGTTTTAATGACTTCGTTGTTATCCATTCAACATCGCTGCACGAAATTTTCCTTTATTCATGATGTGGTTCTCTTCGCAGTGATCAATTCAAAAAAAACATTAAACGGTAACTGATTTATCCTGTTTTTGAATTAATCCCAACTCAACGACTAAGTCCGCCCCACAAATTTCTATTGTTGTTAAACTCAAACTTCTAATCAAGGATAGTAGTCGTCCGATGAATACAGACATAACTAAGATGGCTAATCATAAAAAACATCAACATAAGTTGTTTGATGAACGTTGACACCTATAGAACGGTCATACATTTTCACCGATTTCTGAAATAAAGCAACGAGGTCTGGCGATCAAAATTGATGCCACAACAGTGGTTCCATATCGTGTAGGATAATCAACGTACCCTAATGCTTGTGTTATCTATTGAATTAGGCCCATTAATATAACCGGTTAATGTTTGGCGTAGTACCATGGCATGTGTGACCACTCACTTATCATTAGTTGATATCAGTTTCAGATAAAAGTTTAGCTTATCTGATCATCCCAATATTTTTGTGAATCAATTTTTAGGCAAGGCATTGATTACCATGGGCGATTTGCATATATAAAAATAAATCCGACCATGATTGGCTATCCAAGTAGATCCAAACAGACGCTAGGGCGGTTTGGGTGAAACGGACTCAAATAAATAAGCCGTTATTAACTCGTGTATCAATCACTTGATACGTAATTTCATATCCGATTATCGATATTGGAATAGGTAAGACATCCGAGATCTGAAATTTATCACAGCCTTTAATGATATGCAATCTGAACGGTTACGATGTAGATTTATTTATAATCTTCACAAAACCCCAGTGTTAGAATCTGAATCCAGCGGAATGGTTCTAAGTCCCCCTGGTTGTTTCAATTTTCTTGAGTTTATAACAACCATCTTAGACTCAAGAATCATGGAAGATCTATTACTTGATTATTACATGATATAATGGCCTTGAAAGGACGCCCTATCAATATATGGGCTTCGGATTTCCATATTGCGTCAATTGATTTACAAACAGATAACACGGGTGATGGAAATGGTTAATCATTTGGAGTTTAAACAATTTATATTGTGCTTAATTGAGTTTAAACGATTTGAGTAAAATCTCATGGAATAATTGAGAATTTGATTTTGGATTAGCGCATTTTAAGGTTTTGGCATCCCGAAAATAACCACATATACGGATGTACGTTTCTCGATCTCATTTTAAATTATCCAGATCCACAGTTTTTACACATCTACCATTCCCCAAAAAATAGTTGAGAAATTACTGTAATAACCACACATCGGGATGCCTGGTGTATTAAGTGTATATCCTGATTCTGAAACCAAGAAATATTCATTTTAAATTGATTGGTAGAGGCGTGGAAGTACTTACTGGACCAAGAAATTCATCAAGGCGCTTTCATGTGGATTTCTTACAGCATCGTTCAAGAGCTCGAGAAATTACAAACCAATCCCTGATTAACACTTCAAACATACCAATACACTGATCTGATGACAGTTGGACATTGCCCAATTAAGAAAGAGTAGTGTCACTACGGGATTTCCAACGGTCAATTAGTTAAAGTGGTGTCGATTGGCTACAGGGAGTAGAGGTTGGCAGTGCGAAACTGTTTTGAGTCATCAATTTCAATGATTAAAATTTCAACTGCGATCCAATGTCCATTCTATAACTCGTGATAGATTGGGTGGAAGATGTGGCATACAAAAGGTTGAAGAATAATAACATTTAAGAGCGTCCATTTTGTTAATATTCATCGATTTCATCAAGTATATATATTGTTGATTTATTCATTCTTATTTATTTAAGATACATTCTACCAGCATAGAAACAGCCAATTTCGGTCACCTTAGTAGGATGATCATGGATGTACTTTAATAAACGAATAAACACGAGTAGTCACTTTTAAATTATTGCCCGAAACGATTACTTCACCGAATTTCGGCCTTAGATATCAGGGTTTATTCCGGGTATTCTCATAATGGTTTGTAAAATGAATGTTCAGTTGAATTACCATTCAGAACAGGTTCAATATTGCTACCTAATTCGAAGAATCAAACGAAAGCTTAGTTACTATTTACGTCGACTAAAGAAATGGACCATAGTTCCATCAAAATGCAAAAATTTTTCTTGGTCTTCATATTTGATGAACTATTTATGGGATCAGAAGTTTACTTGAATTATTTGGCAATATAAACCTATGATCAAGTGACAATCGAGTAACGAATTATATCACAGTTTACTGCATCTAGCTGTGTTCATTGTCGATACCTTGAATTACATAAATGGATTTCGAGTTACTTGTGACAATCTTACATCTTGAGGGGTGAAAATGGGTGAGGATAACGATATCGGGGTGTTGTTTATAATTTATCAGTGATAATTTTATTGATTAATGGTGGATCTGGTTTCGATCAAAACGTATAATTTACTCCATAGTATTAAGAGAGAATTCGATCTACCTCATAGAAAATATAATTAAACTCTAAAAGAATAAATTGTGTTTTTTGCGGAATTCTTCGTAACATTGAAGGTCCTAAGTTTGAAAAATACCTCGAACCTTTTCAGTAAGGGTTGGTTTCGTGCTACTCAAAGCACATTCTATATGCTGATTTGTAAGGATAATATCTTCGGATGTTTTTTTTGTGCAATATTCTTTGAATGCTAACATTGAGGCCTCTCGTATAAGTGAGGCCAAGTCAGCGCCCCTTGGATAAATAACCGGGAATACGAAAACAATGAACATCTTGAATCGTTCGCGATGTTCTCTAGCACTACATCGTCAGATAATTTTGGTTTCAGTCCATTCTAAATTATCCATCGTCTACCTTAGTCAAAGTTTTCAAAATCGCGAATCTTTCAGAGGGCGATGGAAGACCTACATAAAAAATGCGATCAAATCGACCCTTTCTTAATATGGCCGGATCGATGATATCTATGAATTATGAATGTTACCTGGTCTGTTCGTTGCCCCGATAATAAAAACACGTTTGCGTTTCAGAATACCGTCCATCTCGGTCAATAACTGGTTCACCAATCGAGACCCGTGTTGATTCTATGAACAACAAGTTTACATTAGAATCATCTGATCGTTTAGAACACAAAGAATCAATTTCATCGAAAAAAATGACACACGGTTCCGCTATCTGGGCCCTGGCAAACAGATTTCGAACAGCCCTCTCACTTTCACCCACATACTAGAGTAACCCTCCTGATTACTGATGAAATCAACTCTGGACCTTTAACGGAAACGAAATTAAGGCCGTCCACGTGGGCAACAGCCTTTGATTTCTCAAAATACCTTTGCAACTAAAGTTTTGCCACATCCAGGAGGTCCGATCAATAGAATACCGGTCGATGCATGAATTCCAAGATTTTCAAATACTTTTGAGTGCAATATAGGACCCTATATTAACCTAAGGGTATACTGCAATCGCCAATTGTAGGTACTCCTTAACGGTCTCCATGCCACCGACGTCCTCCCAATTTACATCGTGCAAAGTCGAGAAGCCTTCCCTGGTCGATAAAGGTTTCACATATTTCACAGCATTCTTAGTTAAAATCCGATAAACTATCAAATGATCCTGTATGATATGGATTTTATTATCTTGAACCTTGTCTTTGTCAGACGAATCGCTGGTAAAATTAGACAAACTCGTGTGAAATGAGTGTGGACTCGCGAACTAGGGCCACCAGGTCGCTGGCCACGTAACCAGGGGTATGGCGTGCGATTATTCTTAAATCTACACAGTCGCTAAGTTCGAATTGCTTTGTTATTATATTCAACATTCTGGTGAATTTTGAAATTACTCATAACGTACGAGTTCATCTGGCATCGAGATACATATTTCGTACTCGAATCTGCCGGTGCGACGCAAAGAACTGTCGATAACAGAAATGTTGGATGTAGTTGCAAATATGACTGTTCGCGGGTGAGAATTCGCAGTTTCTATTAAAACTTGGCCTACCATCCAAACATTGACATAGTTGGGCAATGAAACGACGTTCTTCGGTTCGAGAAGAAGGATTCAAGTCCTGATGGGCTGATAACACCGCATCAAGATCATCAATCAGTAACATAACACTTTCGTATTTCTGTTAATAGACGCGATACATGGATTTCAGTAAATAAGCTCTTCACCTTCTCGTCACTCGTCTGCCTGAAGTCAGTCAAAAGATCAATGGCAGATCTACGAATCAGCGGCAAATTATATTCCTAAATAAACTTAAAGGAAACCCCTGCAATCGCAGTGACAACGGTCGTTTTACCAGAACCAGGAAAACCAGTGACGATAGCTCCTATACACGGCCCGATGATCGTATTTTTGAACAGGTGGTTGTGGTTCAAGTACGACATGACTCGTCTTATTGATGCTAGATTATCGTTTGAGATGGCTAGGTTCGAAAAGTTGATATTAGGAACTAGGGAAGGTGGTTCGATGATAGATTTTGATTGATCAGAGGTCTGGCTACGAAGTACGCCAACATCATGAACTTTCATAAGAGGTGGAGACTTTGGCATCATTTTTCGCTTCACCGATCTCTCAACTTATCCTAAAATCACAAACCCAAACTCGGCGATCTAGCACGAATCTAGTCAAAAAGCGCTTACTCTGCCGAATACAAGTTTTTTTTCTTCAATAAGATGGTCAACTTGTTGGGTAATCACCTTTTTGAGATGATTGTAATCATATTTTGTGAAAGAACTATCTAATGAACCAACCTACGGTTTTTCTTGCCTCAAATAAGTTATCACTTTCTGCACATAATCAGTTCTGTTGATGGCCTTTATTTCACGAGACGAAAACTGAATAAATAAATCAGTCACTTCTTGGACAAATTTCACTATTTCTCCACCATCATTAGACTCCATGCTTTACGACCAACCCCGAAGGTAAACGAAACAATTATTAACACTATACAAAAGCACTACTTCGGTTAGAATTGTTCGATGAAGACAATGGAATGCAAGATTTCGGCTGATTTAGCACACTTAAAATGCATCCAGAAAAATCACCGCGCCAGAATACAACAGCTGAAACATGGCTCTTGAACGAATTTAAATTTCTTATGAAAGAACATTGCACTATCGGATATCGTACGGAAACCTGTCAATTTTTCATTCTGTTCAAAGTCTCTCAGGATTTCCAAGTTATGCAAATATTGTTTTTGAGACTCAATACCAGTTATTGACTTCACTGTCATTATGATGTCTCCTCCTAAAGATGAATTATTTATCATTGTATTCATCAAAAATTTCATGCTTCATTTGGCCAGGACTCTACGGCGAAGCGTATGAATATATGTATATTCCTGTACAATATTTTTTTCATCAATGATTCTGACAATAAAACTTGAGAAAATATTCGAATTGGATATCCTCAGATTTTCAAGTCTCAAATTAGTGGGTTGTTTGATTGAAATTCTGCGAGCTTAAAAAAGCATGTTATTTCTCAATGTGTGCATGAAGTTTTTGATAACTATTGCATTTGACAGCCATGAGTTCAAAGATTGTGATTTGTTAATTATATCCAGATATGAAGTCAGACGATGACAAAACTGGTTCTAGTTCCAGTGATTTATCCTCGATAGCTCCGGAAATTGTAAGGTACAACAGTTGGTTGGTACAGTCAAAGTCATGATCCTGGACTACTGGAAATAATGGCCTAGATCATAGCGCTCAATTTTCGAGTTAATGGTAAGGATTTCTCCTCAGGAAGTATGAAAATGATCAAGAACAGACGGATTTTTTGATATTTTGGACTCATCGCAGAGAATCCAAATTATTGGCTCAACAATGTTTGGGGTTCAAATAACGAATAGTCGATCCAATTATTGGTTCACTCAACAAAAAATGATCAGGTCTAATTGTTGGATATTCAACCACATTGAAGATTTAACTACCATACTTCTGTCTTTCATCGACCCTAGTACAGATACCGGGGTTTTCATCTAAAAATTCACTTTGTAAAATTTAATAAATGAACTAGTTATTCTCTTCTAATAGTTTCTTAATATTTTGAGGAAAAAATCTTTTAAATGAAAACAAACATAATTAATGATTGCTAAGGTTTACAAAAGTCATACAAGCAAGTATATCAAATCATAAAAATCATTCAGAATTATTCTTACCTCAATACACGAATGGAGAGGGCAGCTATAACGAATCACAATTTATGAAAACATTATTCAAGTTAACTTATTAAATGTCTAAAAAAATCAAGTATTCATTGCAATTTATGCATTTATCAATACAATTATTGCATTTCAAGTGCAAAACCCTGTATTAGAATAAGATTGCCCACGAAGATAACTGTTAAGATATACACTAAATCAGCGGTTTTCAACATTTTTTGCGCTGCGCCCCTTTCATCTCCCAATCGCTTTCTTAGGATGTTGGGATCCCTCCATAATAAAATTATTTTCTTTTACAGGCGAAGGTAGCTGTACTTTTTTAATTTACAAGTCGTAATTTTATGAATATCTGATATGCAGGATGTAATTAAATTTTTTGAAACCGAAAATAACCTAACCTTTATGGTTTTGGAAACGAACCAATATACAATTGTATTTGTGCAAAATATATTTGATTAGAATTAAATGAAATTGAATATTTATCAACTGCATTATTTACTTTTGTATTTGGCATTCTCACAATATTCATGCAGTATATTTTTGGTAAAAATTTTAAATACGTAGTGGAGAAGGGGTAGTAATCGAAACTACATTTCTAAATTTGTTTGCGACAGTGTGTGTAACCACGCCAATGCCAGTGCGAAGGTTGAGCTTGTTTCGGCTTCACTAGATTACTAATTCTTTGGGTCTTCATTGCAAGAGCCCAACGATGGTTATCGTCTGCATCAATTCTACTTCTATGTTGAGAACCTACAAATAATAAACCTGTAGACTCAGATTCGAAAATATACATTTGTGGAAATGGAAGAACGGGGTATGACTGCTAACACTTGATGCAGAATTGTGGAAAGAACATTGAAATCGTTTTTAGCCGCATCTCTATTGATGAGGAATCATCTTTTCGTACGATGTCTCAGACATATCTTCATTTTTAAATTTAAATTGACTTTTTAGTATTGCAATGGGATGTCATGTAGATTTTGGATGCAAAAAGAAATTTCATCAGCAAACATGTTACAATGTCCTTATGAAGTAATTATAATTATTTGTTCGTCTATCAGCTTCACTCGTTTTCCCTTACAGATCCAAGATAAGGTTGGAAACATATACATTTTATTTTTATCAAATTTGTTAGCAAAAGACGAAATTTTATCTTTTAAGGATCTGAACTAATCAGAGGGGTCAAGGTATGCTGTACTTAGTGCAAAGAACGATGAATTTAATTCATTCAAAATGGCAAAGATATTTCAAATAAACTATTCTCTGTCTTTAACTTTCATCGCTATAAAATTCTTCGACCTGTGGTTATACTTTCTGATTAATAATGAATTAACTCATCACCAAGATCAAAAACACCGTTTCGAACATCTCCTCTTCACAACAATCTTACTTAAGGGTGAAAAATCAGACCACTGTGAAACTTACACCATTTGGCGTCCAAGATTTCACGTGAAGACGTTTTGAATTTTGCACAAAATTCAAAATGAAAAAAATTGCTATTCTATATTTTAAAAATGTTCCCGCTGGAGAGCTCTTGATGCGAATTGAGTAGATTCTCTCACCCATCCTTCACAATCACTGAATGATTTCTGTCGATGAACTTCTTAGAACCTCCAATAACGTCTGATTGTCGAAAACTCTGGTTTATCTCTTGACTATTGCTTTTCATTTAGAAAAAAGCAACTCAATTGGGTTAAGTTGTAGGGGGGGGAGTATGCTGGTAGGAATATGATATTATACCCTCTTGTCTGTAGAAATGCTGAAACACCAGATGAATGATGAAATCTAACGTTGTCCATTATAAAAGTTTTTAAAATTCCATCAGTGATGTTCCGAAACATCTCTTGTAAAAAATAATGAATTTTTCTGTGTTATACGGCCCGAACACATATTTATAATGGACAACGTTGGATTTCATA
>JWZT01002036.1:52881-93676 GCA_000827895.1 Thelohanellus kitauei
CTTTAAATTCCAACAGAGATAATATGAAAAATACTTGAGATGCATACAAATTCTGTCTCTGATAAAAATAATTGAATGTTGAACCATTTAAGAAACCGGCAAGTTGATAAGCTGTAGTTTGGTGAATACTGATAATTAAGATGCATAACACCTAAAAGAAATTTTTTTTATATTTGAATCAAAATCAGGGGCACTATTATTTCTATCAGAAAAGAACAGGCGCGATTGCACGAACCCTCTTATTCATACATATTTTCAACTTTATCGTGAATATATTTGATCCGGATCACAAGGACTACCTACAATGATAATGGTTTATATGATAATATAAAATATACGAATCGACTCGTAAATAATTGATCATGTAAGATAGAGCTGGTCAATCTTAAGATTCTAAACTAGAATACCTAATTCAACTTTGGTAAATTACTAAAAAGAGGATTTTTTCATTTTTTTTATCATATAATCCGATATGCATCACATGGGGTTCAATTTTCTAATAATCTTAAAATTTTATTAAAAGCCATATTAAAAATCTGTCACAAATCCGAAATGACATAATCTCTTGAAATTATCTGACAGTGGTTTTGTGTTTCATTTGATCAGAAATTTTGACATCATCAGAAATATCTGAGTTGTCAAATTATACCTGTAATTTTCCACAAGTTTCTAGTGGATACCTGGCTGGCAAACGTTAAGAAGTTCAAAAGTTATTTTTACAAGAACGAGGGTTTAGTTAGTGGTATAAACCAGAGGGGATGATACTGCCCTCGGAATCACTCACCCCAACCGGATCATATTAAACCACTGAGTGGTTACTAATAGATAAATTATGCCCATATGATTAGCGGTATTTTAGTTTTTTAGGGGTAGAATATAACTCAAGAAGTAAGTGTCAATAAAGAGGATGATTTAGAGTTGAACAGAGGAATCTTGACGGCCGATCAGATTTTAGGATTACAACAAGTAAAAATCCTTAATGAAAAGTGTATGATAAATTATTTTTTTATAAAAGCAATTTAAATGAGATATTTTCTGGCGATTTTTTGAGAAAAAATATAGCTTGTATTAGATTACCAGCATGTATAGTATTAGCCTTATCTTTCCAACGCGTGAAGGCCTCTTCGGTAACGCAGCACCTGAAGGCAGATTAATTATATAGTAAGTGTTTTGCTCTCGAGGTTATAGAACTATCCCAATTGTTCACTGATAGAATGATGATTAAAGTGGGTTTAACCATGGAATGGATCGTCGATCTGAGACAACAGTGCCACTTGAGATCGCCGTAAATTAGATTCATAAATACGCCAATTAAGTTTTTTTATACATCAAATGCCGAAGCCAAAAACAAAATCAGCTTTTTGATATTTTGTTGGTTTTATCAACACCCATTTTTTAAATGAAATATTGGTTATCCTCTTTATCTATCGATTTTATTTCTGGCATTGAGTATGATCGACTCCAAAACTGTACTGGGATACAAAAATACAACCTAAAGCCGCATGTCAGGAATAGAAACATCCAAAGCTATTCACGCTTTTTGAGGATTCGACTCTGAATTCACTTGTTTACCTATCAAGTGTAAGAACAGTATTAATCTTTCCCAACTAAATTCTTTTCGTAATTTCCTACCGCTTCTTTCTGCTTTTACCACGCATTTGCTGACATAAAATCAGCTTATACTACCCATGATTATTGGTGTGGATCATAATGCGTGGGTCGAATCAGAGTTTTTTCGAGTTACTAATCTAGTTACACGAAATCTGATGACATGACGTTTTCATATCGATCTGGTCGAATCATTTTGATTTTATGATTAAGTATTTGATGTTGTTTATTTTTTCAGGCCTTATTTTTGTAAACATATTTAGATTTTATTTGTGCTGTTTTTACGGAACATCCACACTCAAAATATTATAGATACGCGATACAAAGAAACATTCTGTATCCTTGTGTAAAGAATGTTAGTTGATACCAAAATATTAATAGAGAATTAAAGCCAATCCTCAAAAGATGAAGTTTTGGAGACGAAAAGGAGATGAAGCATTTTTCATTTTATCCGATGATCGAATTCTTGACTCCAACGATGAGGGGACGCTGTGATAAAGCAGAAGAATCATTTTTGAGCAATTTGAATTTCGAAAATAATGATTTGATGCTTACAAAAGGACACACGACGAACGGCTCCCACTTTTATATCCTATTTTTCGAACAAGAATTTGCGCCTTTCATTAATTTTCATGATATATATCAGCCTCTCATGATACAGATTTACCAAAATATAATAGGAAAGTACTTTAAAATCAACAAATATTTCTGAAAAATAGAGGAAATCATTCAAACCACAATTGACGGATATGGCGAATATCTGAAGAATTGTTTAATTCGTGCGATTCACTTAAAGATTATGTTTATGGAGATCAGATATTTTTGGATTAACTTAAAAAAAAGTCGAAAAGAAATCGTATGCAAGTACCATAACTTTAGAAACCCATTCAAAAATTAACGCTGCCTATTCAGAACTAAATGTTCCAAAACTGAATAGACAATATAGACTGGTTTGCGCAACTGCTTATTGATTTCTGAATTGAACAGTCATCATTTTGCTCCAAATCATGGGTAATATAAATATCACGTGTTAAATTGAAATGCGACACTTTAATCCGTATTAAAACGAAATATGAGAACCAGCTACGTTTAAAAATTTCTCTTTATTACTAAATTACACAAAGAATATGAAAAATCACGACTGGATTTAATTTGCGATCCAAACATGGTCAGAAAATTCAAGAGAAATATGAAATGGTAACATATTTCAAAAACCTAAATAATTAACCTTGATTTTATTTGTGTCACTATGAACAGTATCCAGTAATATAGGGGTTAATAGTTGATAAAAATTTATATATGAACCCTTGAATCTTTGATATTTAACAAAAAGATTCGTGGGCTTGAACCAGAAAAACACCCCTAAATGCATGCATTTGAATCATAGGTTTCTAACAGTTAAATCAAGATATTGAACCATACGTACTCACTGGTCACCAATTATCAATATCTAATATGTTTATCTTTCATTTAAAATAGTTTACCAAAAATAATGTGGTCGATTTCAACGGTGAAGGTGTCGTTATCCAACAAGGTTTCATCTGTCATCGGTAATAGTCGAGAAATGGATTTTTAGGTTCAAAACATCTCAAAGCTTAAAATATTATAGCTCCAGAATCAGGAAGGCTGTATTAATGTGTTTACTGAAAATAGGCTCATAAGAAAAAGATATTTGCCAAATTTTCACTTCCCTGAGAACTCGTAAAAATAACAGCTTTCAAAAACAGGTAATTTTGATTTATATTTGACCTTTACAATCAAAAAAGATTGTTTTTGAATGATTTGTAACATTTGTTTTGCATTTTCAAGTAGAGACTATGAATCTGTCATCCTAATTAGTTTATATGATTAAAACAAATATTTTAACTTTAACTATATGTATTTATTTATATTTCAGATGGCCGTACTATTGTTGAGATTGCCAAACAAGGGCAAATCCGACCAGACACTTGGTTTGAAATGAACAGATTAAGCTTTTCACAAAATATTATATTATTCTACTGTTTCTCCAATGATTAACATTAAGACCGCTGTTAAAGAGTCAGGTGGTTCAAAAACATATGTTATAGAAGCATATTACAAGCTAAGGTACGGGAAATTATTATATTTCAGAAAAATGTGCGCCTTAAAACTCTTGGACATTTCTCGACCTATTGGAGGAGAGGGAGGAATTGTCGAAGTCGAGGAAACTCAATTTTACGGGGCGAAATTTAATGTTGGAAGGCGCTTGGGTACAGGAAGGTTTATCGGTGGCATCGATAGACACGATAATTCAAAAATATTTTTAGTTCAGGTACCCAATCGTAAAGCAGTAAACCTCCTGCCAATCCTAGATCAATACGTTCTACCAGGAACAACCATATTTTTTGGATTGTTGGAGGTCTTATAATGGAATTACGAATCTGGAAAGCGGTTATACCCACTTAACAGTCAAACATAGACTCAACTTTGTGAATCCAAGGGATCGACTGGCCATACTCAAAACATTGAATATTTGTGGAGGTTAGTCAAAAGAAAATTCCACTTGACCACCAAAAATAGATCGCGTAGATCACTCAGAAAATCAGAGTTCATTTATAAAAGAATTTATTAGGAAAACAGATGGTCAGCCCTATTTCATGATGTAGGGTCTTTATATGTCCATATAAATGATTTATGTTTTTATATCTTTAATTCTGCTTTTTTCGTCGTTTCAGTTGGAATGGTTGACTTCGGAAATGTTCAGACCCCAAGTCTTGCAGGATAACGACACCTTTACCATTCCAACATTTTCATTCATGTATCTACCGTACTTTCTGAACTATAAGCAGCTGCTTTTTTCCAAAGTTTTGAACCCTGCGGCTTATACAAAGATGCGGCTCATATATTAATTTTTACCGTTTACTGTACTTTCCTGACTATAACCTGCGGGGTTTTCTAAAGATCTGAAGCCTGCGGTTTATACATTAGTGAGGCTAATATATGTACAAAATACCAATTTTTTTAAAATTCAGTGTGTGCGGCTTATAAAAGGGTGCCATCAATGCACCAGAAAATACGGTAATCGTTTTCACGAGCGTCGCAAGGTGAATCTGATATTCACACAGTTGTATTATGAGAACATCTCCAACATACATATTTAGTCATACTTTTTGAGCCAACAAACTGTTTTGATTTTATCTATACAAGCTAGAAGATTCGGATTTCAACCTTCCAGAATGTGCTTATAATTTAACAATAATACACTTTCTTTTTTTTTATATCAAAAAATATTTTGGATGTGGGAGCCAAATTAGATGACAGGAACGTTGTTTTATGCGTCAACTTGTTGGTCCACACTACAGCTTGTCAATCTTACAAAAAGCAGTAGCTTTAATCACCCACATTAGAGGTTTTGAAAAACAGATATTTGAATATAAAATAAGAATATTGCGATACATTTCTGGGGTAGAACATCATGCTCGGATAGAATTAGATCATATATATAATGGTGGTTGATTACGAAATCGGAAACATTACCTAATTACTTGGCCAAATAATTTACCTGAATAGACTTGATTTATGTTTGCAGAAGTAGAAAAAATGATTGCTTTAATATTTATTTATATTATTTTGATTTAAGAGAAATAAAACATCGATTTTATTTGCCACAACCAAACAAAAAGTCCATTTTGAAACGATTTAAAATTTTAAAAATGCGTAAGTCACACTCAAAGCCAAATCAAAGAGTTTTATGGCTGTATTAGACACTACATCTTGTATGTATGCTCGCCGATCTACGAATTCATGATAAAATCTCAAATATTATGAAACGATTTAATATATTTGACGACGAAGAAACTGAAATAGTTAACGAAAAACAAGGTTATATCGGTACATTTTTGGAGTGTTATCTGAAAAATTTGTTACAATTGAACTAATAACATTGATAATGTTAAAATTATCGATCATAAACTAAATAAACAGGCTTGAAAAACGCTTAAGTTCTTTATGAAAAGACTAAGATAGTTATTTAAAATAAATTTCATGTCAAACAATCAGAAATGATATTCTTTGATGGGTTACCTATCACTCAAACTGTAATTTTATTCAGAACCAAGGATCCACTTATAAATTATTTGATACATAATCAGCCGATAAATTAATGATTTTAAGTGAACTACTATTGGTACACGTAAACACCCGCGTTTCTTCATCACAGATACTCCTCAAAAACAAATTATTTTTGATTATTTGACGAACCAGCTTCGATAATATTCAACAGATAAATAGTCTACCAGCTCGAGAATCATGAGAAATTATAAATTTTATCCTAGGTTCATTCAGCTTTGTTTTCAAAAACTGGCATAACTGACCGATACATTTTTGGACGGTGTAATTAAAACAAATTTATAAATAATCAGCCGAATGGTCCATATTTGGAAAACAAATAAAAAATGGAATAATCCACCAATTCCATATGTTTAAGAGTGGAGTTTAACTGCAAAAGAAATTCTACTGTAAATCCCAATAAAATTTCTATTAATACCATCAAGGATCCCCTTTTATTATGATACTCAGAAGGCGAAATTCGAACATATCGATTCTAAAAGTTTACCCGAAACACTTCTTATAATCTTTGACCACCGTATTTACTGTTCAGAGATTTTTGATCTGATTTTATTTTATTAATGATCTGTATATTCAATGTATCAACCCAAGCACACATCCAGCTTTCGTATTTTATTGATTTGGATGTCTCATTCCTTTCATGACCGAGTACATTGATGCGTATTCAAAAAAACCTATCGTATCAACTGACTATTGTCCCTGAAAAATTTAGACTATTTTCAAATGACTTAGGGTAATCTACGAATACTGAAAACAGTCAACTCAGGTTAAGCGCACACTCTGGTTAACTACACACAAAGTTTTGGTCCCGTTTCCATGTGGCTATGCATATTTAATCCGGATATCTGCACACCGGTAAAGTGCACGATTATTCCCGGTCCCGAGGCTGTGCACTTAACCGGAGTGGATTGTACCAATATTCAATTTTATCAAACATTTAAAAGCGTCATGATTTCAAGTGTCCATGGTTTACAAGGCATGCGCTTTTTTAGATACCTCCAAAACATTTACAAAACCACGAGATTTGACCAAAAGAATTCGAAATAGTTAATCAGATTCTGATAGTGATTTGATCTTACACGAGTCATGAATTATATATTAATTTTTAAAAACGGATTTTGATAGATATGAAATTTAAGCAAATTAGGGACTGCTTCGAAATTCATGCGAGCAGTTTTCAATAATTGAATGGAGTTTGAATGATGGGAGGGGGCTAGGGGGTTGGTAAATAGATTAGTAATCCTAAGTTCTGTATGTTTAATCAAACGTCTTGCCTAAAAAATATCAAATGATTCCACATTAAATACAGTTCATGCATTTGGTTCTGAGTCGTTATATATTGATATATTTGAGTGAGTAAAATATCTTTAACTTTTAACATACGAGGGACTGTTATGTTAGTATGAGAATTTTAAATATCTGTTTTCACAATTCCTTCGAAATCAAAAATAAACAAAAATAAGGCTAGGATTGATATATAGCCTGACAAACCTATTTTCAAATGAATTGAGATAAATTTTTGAAATTCATGGACTGAGGAACCAAAGAGATAGAAATTCAATTAATGAGTTAGAAAGGTTAATTCACAGTTTTGTTTTAATTTTCAACACGCATGGTGTAAATACCGTCCCTTGTTTTTAAGGGTTTCATTGATTTTGTTTATCCAGGTTTGAACAATAGGCAGACAAAGTTCCTTCACTGAGGAACTCGATTATATCAATTCAACAACGGAGAGGATCTTTTGATTGTGATGACTTATTCACTATTTGCAATAATATGCTTTTTCCTTGTGTTTTAGAAGATCAAATTATGTAAATTTTCTCTTTGTGTGAATGGTTGATAATGAAGCAATTCTGACTAAGACATTTTAAAATTCCGACACTTATATAATTATCCTTAGTATGTAAAAATTTATGCATACTCAAAAATATCTGTTAACAACGACGCTTCATCAAGTGAAAACGGCGCAAAATCAAATAAAACGGGCTGTAATACACTTTTAATACAAAAATTTTGCCTTTTTTGAAACCACAATTGATTTTTTAAAAGAAATTTTAGTGTGAGAATTGAGCCAGTTATTAAGCCATTTTGAGCATTTCTCATGAAGAATCATCAGTTTCATCTGTTAGGGCTTACTTTAAACTTATCATTCATATCACACCCACCATTTTTTCGACATGTTGAATTGTTTGCAATGATAGTTTTCCCTTAATTTATGTGATATAACTCCTTAAAGATAATTCATCAAATTACAACTTTCGAAATACTAATATGTTAAGAATTGGCAGAATATCAGCCTGCGATGTTAAGAATACAAGCAATCGATGTTCCCATAGCCCTTCTATTGAAGTTTGAAATGCAAATTATTGATTTGGCTCTTCTTCTATATGATAAATTATCTTCGATTCATCAAATATCGGTTCTAACTTTATGTGATATTTCATCTACGTGATTATCAAAATGACGTCACGATAATTTTTTTTGACTGTTCACACGATTTGATGACAATAGTGGATTTTGAATCACGTTTACTTGATTTGAATAACATAAAATATTTCAAAGTATTGGGTCGAAGATATTATCACACTCAGTACTATAAGATTATTTTGTCAAGTTTTTGTGTATGGTTTTAGACGGTACTTGACGTTTTGGCGCAGAGTGTAGCGCACATGTCTTCAATTAATAAGGTTTGATGCGCTTGGTATATGCAGACTATTGTTAGCTGCATCTTTTAAGGCTGTTATATCTGGCCGAAACTGTTGTATATGTTTAAGAAAACTCTAAAGTTTTACCAAGGTAATTTTGGTAAAAATGAGGTGGGAAGCGTTGGCGCAGAGCGTTCCATTGTAGCCTTTTGATTTAAGAGAAACTTAGCATGGGAGATTTAAGTAGAATTTCTTTGGCGCCACCTCTTGTCGAGAGATACTATGGCTTCAAAGTTTAAATCTTTATGATATAACTCTTAATTCATTCAGTATGTTATTTAAGTTAAAATTGCAATAGACGTTTCGGCGTAAAGTGTTTTAACGCAGCCTTTCTACTTAAGAGACGTTTTTTTTGGGAGGTAGGGGGGAGTAATAGGCCGATTTAAATAGTGGTCTTCGTTTAACGACAAATATTTTTTCGACAATCGTTAAACCTTCAAATTAATCTCAATTTATGGAGTGTCTATTGAGTAAAACAAGTAAACCGAATAATCCACGCATATTTAAAAATATTTTATGAAAAATTTTAATTTCGCATCGTATTTCTCGACAGATGCCTGTATGGCATCGGCGTCGATCAAAAGGGCTAAAATATGAGCAAAATGGAAAGCGTGGCAAAACGAGAACCTTAAGTTATTTAATGGGATTATTCCAGTTATTAATCCAATTTAAATGAGGGTTCCAATAAATTTATGTGAATATCTACTGAGAATGTTTCTGTGCAATACTATTTGGTAAATTTTCCGATATTAGACAAAAACAGAAAACTAAATTTACACTCGCCTGCAATTTTAATTGTCGAAGTTGCATTTAATTTTCGACTTTTTACATTCTCAATCGTGACTTTGATTTTAAACAATAAAAGTACATTAATATTGCTATCCGAACAAAAATTACACATTTTTGAGATGTCCGATATATATGAATCTAAGCACAAATGTGAGAAATTTTACACCGTTTTAACGATCTCAATCTGAAATTTCTGAATACGGGTGTAGTTCGTCTACGATATTGAATTTTCCATCCAACTGCTATTTACATTTTTTTAATGAAAAATTTAACAATAATGTATTTAAGCAATATTTTAACAATATTTAGAATATTAAAATTACTCTCCACTAGATCCTAGGTCGGCGAATCTTCTCATATGCCGAAATGACCCCACCGTGTTAAATGCCTCATCGTACTGTAAAATATCCTTGATGGCTTGTTTTAGTTGTGTTCTATTCGTATTTTGTGATTTTTACAGCCTTAATCACATCAGCTTATCCCAATCGAAAATTATTATACAAAAAATTATTGTGTTCTACAATGAATTTATCTTTTTAAAAGAAAGATTTCGAGATCAAAATGACGCGTCCTTAATCATATGTTTTTTGCCTGCGTATCATCTTCAGCTCGTTCAGACGATTATGTTGATACTTTTAGGTAAGTTATCAGTAACTTTCTTCATTAATTTATGATAATTTTGACTTAAAGGTTACGTGCTCTTTAAAATGGCTAATGCGCATGCAGCAAGGGAAAAGTTTTCTCGCTCGTGGATTTTGTAAAATTTTTATAATTATTCACAAAACACCATTTTTGAAGACATTTATCGTTATATCAAAATGGGTTGAGCAAAGAAATTCAGCTCACAAAGGTAGCCACAAGAAAACTCCATTAAGTCCAAGTTCTAGAATCATCTTGAGTTAAATCGCAGCGTACAAATGCTCGGCGCCAAAACGCCTTATATCATTTTTACAAAAATAATACTATGAAAATAATAAAAAGATTTAAAGAAGATTTAATTGTTCCCTCCAAAAAATTAACAGTCTAAAAACATGACGCGAACTATACTCCGTGTATGCATGGCCTGGAAACTTCATCTGACTGAAGGTGGGTGCGATATTAGGCTCTGGGCCAAAATTTGTCACTTCATTTTTACTAAAATTACAACATGAAAACTTTAACGTAATTTCAAAAATAATTTAGAGTTCCCGACTCCAATACCAGATTCAAACAGTGGCGCCAAATCTTAATAACTAAACACGGAGGCGCAAAAACGCTTTGCGCCAAGCAGATCTGCTACAAGACGTCCAGAATCAAGCCAGATGAGCCAAAACGTCCAGCTTCGGCCATTTATGTCTCTACATATATTCAAACTCCTTCAAATTAAGCAACATGGGTTTTCGATATTTTTGGAAGACACCCAATATTTATTGATATTCCACAGATGCATTTTAAAAACCGAACGACGTCGCTTATAATTCACTACTTCTTAAAATCGGCCCAATGACAGCCATGTTTGGATTGTGTATTTAAATCTATACATACCTTCGAGTTGCCTCGAGTAATAACACAGAATTTTAACTACCCGGAGAGATCTAAAATAGTGTTGACATACTGGGTGGCATCCTTTAAAAATATTTTTGAGAACATACAAATCAATGTAGATTTGCCTCGAGCTGTGGTTTCTATAAAGATATGGTCAAACCAACAACAGCTCTGCTTTATTTTAATATTCGTTTAAATATTAAATTTGGTTTTGATATCGTCGCCCCTCATCGGTGAGGTTGATTTAACTTTTTAGAATGAAATTCGTCGCAGATCGATATACTCGAACGCTTATTTAAAATTCCAAGCGTCGAATTCAAGAATGTATACTCTTGATACAAACTTGTAATCAATAATTTCCACTCCATAAAATTAAAAATCCAGCAAAACTACCTGGATGGTTAGGATAATAGCACCTCTTAGCTTCTTAACAGCCATATTAGCCACTTTTTTAAAATTTCTTATTGCGCAATTAAAAGTAGTGGGAATGATGGAACGGCTCTCATAGAATATTTAGGGCTAAATGGAGAAAGAAATGTTAAATCGCTCCAAAAAGCCGATTTTTATTATACCAGTGGTTAAATCGGTTCTCGAATCAATTTTGAGTTCTCTAAATGACAATCCATAATTATCAAAATTAAACACATTTAAATTCAAATTATTATTAAAAACTGTAATAATTTTTGTAATTTAATTGATTAATTTGGGAATCGCTTCCAATTACTGGACTACATGAATACGAGTGTCTTTATATTGTGCATTTGCTTAGGGATCATCGGAATTCGGACCTTTCCCAACTCAGTCAGCAAGTCTAACGCTTGTTACCAGGTAGGTCTAGTTTTGACCCCAGGAATCCACTGGAAAGTTTTATCTGGCCATGCGATACCTAGAGAAGGACTTCACTCCTTCCTATTATTTTCAAATGCAAATTTCGATCAATTATCACGACAAAAATAAAAAAAGGGCTAATTGGTCCGAATTAGAGACATATCATCTAATTTATTTGTCACCAATCTGTAATGAAACTCTCCAGATATCCCAACGGAGCACATCCTCGATAAAACATGTAAACAATCATAAAGATTCAGGCTGCCATGATATCGCTGGGAATGGGAAAATATGATTTCTTTTTCGCCAGTCATAGATTCACGTTTCTAAGTCTCGTTGAACGAGTCACACATGAAATACCTTCCTCGTGTGGCAGATTCAGTGTATTTGTAGATTTTGTCCCACATAAAGACGAAGTAATTATTTAATGATGAAGGTTATTCCAAGAGTCGAGAAATCCCAACCTCCGGATGTTCGGACACGCATGATCAAAAACAACACAATGTATTGCATATACACGATAGTAAGCAGGAAATTAGATAAGACTCAAGAAAGAACATTTATTCTAAGATTCTCCAAACTTAGCAGCGCATTTCAAAAAACGTCTTCTTCTGTTGTGATCACTTTAAAATTAATCGGATATTTAGATTTTGTGGGAACGAAATTTTCGTTTTATAAAATCATCTGGGTGGGCTGGATTTACGAGTGCCCGACAGAGACGACCCCCTCGAGGTCGCCACTGTTGACATTGGTTTATGGAAAAGAATTTAACGTATGAAATGATAACTATAGTTCTTTGACGCGCAGTTCATCATCGAAGACACACACACGGGTGAGATTTTAAAGGCCAGTTATTACGTGCAAAAAGAACAGATGGAGCCAGAAACGACGCATAGAAACATGAGAGTGCTGAACGTCCAAATGAAATCTTTTAAAAACCAAAGTATCCTTATTTATGTTCAGGCTTCATGGATGACAATCTATTAATCCCGATTTTTAAATACCAAGTTCTAGAAATAAAATGCCAGCTTTTTAATAAAGTATTGAATCGTAATATTTAGACCAATGTCGTCACGGTTTTTGAATATCTTGGTGTCGTTGTCAATAGATTTTTTGAGAAATATCAAAAATATCTTGCAACAAATAAAATGGTTGTGGTCGAGCAAATGGAAAAACGATACTTGGATGAATGCATTCAAAATAACCTTTCCGTTGAAGATATTTCAAGGGAGTTTGAAGAATGAAATCGGCCGATGACGCAATATCTGCCTATTCTAATAGATAAAAATTGCACTTTTATTAACTTTTATCATTCTCTTAAATGTGTTTAGGTGTTAAATCACAATCTGAGATTAAGGGTGTGAAATATGGCACTGCCGCACTGGGTGTTTAATTTTAAGAATCATACCTAACCAACATATGCTTGCTTTAATGAGAGACCTGCTTCAACTTGTCAGCGTAGGTTTTGGGATCAGGAATATGGTCTCAGATATCCATGATATAAACTGATACTTTCAGCTCCAGGGAAAGCCTGCACTTGATAATGGATGAGGTAGTTCACTTTGACTGACTGCCTCAGACGTAAACTTTTGGGCAGTCAAGCCCTAACCGGAGGGATGTCCTTGACCCATTTTAGTATCCATCCGGCCACAGAATTCCGAATGATGGTTTTCGAGCGAGTCGGTTGCTTCGCGTTCTCGATTCCTCCACCGACACCCGTGAACGGACTAAGCGACGCCGAGCCTGCCGTTTTCCAACAGGCTAACCTAAGAAACCCGTATTTGAGGCCCTTCAGGCCAAAACTTCAGATGAATGGACTACAGCAGCCACCCTTAGTTCACCTTGTCTCAACGTGCGGCTCGCACTGTACGAGGTGCGTATCAGGCTCTACAAGCAGATTAAACGGCCTTCATTCAGTCAAGGCCAAGCTTGCAAAGGGAACCAGTGGCCAAACAACAGCCAACAATTGCCCATGGCCCAATACTCTCAGGGTGAAAGGCCCAAAGATAAATGGCCAATAAGAGGCAAACTCATTCGAGGTCGCCCTGGCAGTCAAGGCCAGCTTGCGAGGTCTACAGATAGGCAGGCATATGCTTTACAGTACCAGAGACCCGTAGGGTTATAGGCTTAAAATGGGAGGCAGCACGACCTCCATGGAAGGTCAAGGTGGCTAAAAGGACTTAAAAGACAGAAAAGCCGCTACAGGGCTCCGGTCAACGGCACGACCGTTGGCACAAATACAAGCCAACCAGGGGTTGGCCCAGACCTCCACATCGTCGTCTATCACTTGAATTTTGAACTGTTAAATTCTCAACTCGATAAAAGCAGAACCAACTACATCGCCGAACAGTGTAAAATTTATTGAACTAAATGCAAAATTGGCTGATAAATAGTATATAATCTTATCAAACCATCCAAATTATATTCCAGTTGGAACCTTGAGACCAGTCGAGATCCTAAATCAATGAAAATACAGACTGAGTCTTTCTACAAAGAAAATTCAATAGCTGTAAGAAATAGTCTTAACGACTCATTATTTGATTATGAAAGACGGTGAAATGTCGTTCAAACTCACTTTGAAATCAGTGATTTTTAAAGTACGAAAAACAATAATTGGTGGTGAACCAATATGAAAATAACGCGCCGTTGTTATTAGTACAAATAATTCATTGAATATTCGAATATAGGATCATTAATTCGTGATTCTACTAGTCAAATTGCACTATCGAACATCTTAGCCAGACTTATTGGGCAAAACTAGACCTGCTTTACGTTAATTTAACTTTGAGAAATTTAGCTGATAATTCCACAGTTCTAAAAGTTCACAAGATCCTAAATAAATGTTCACATAGAATGCGTAATTAATATTATTGAGTATCACTTATAAAACCGAATCTATTTCGTTGTTTATGGTCTAAAAAATCTCGATCACTGTTAAACTATTTCCAATCAAAGGGCCGACTTTCAGATTATGCCATTCAAAAGTTCCGACATGTATTTCTTATAAAATGTAAATTAAAATTTCTTCATGTTCTATTTTTTGGGTCATGAGAATACGTATTCAGATTCCCGAGTTGAATATGTGCACTCATTTACTGAGATTCCATTCAGTCTGAATGCTAGTATCCTTCTTAAATTTATCATTTACATTTTATAATAAATTCAACATCGCAACATTTGAATGTATTTATCGGAAAGTCGACCCTTTCACTCGAAATGGTGCATTTGATAATATTCTATATAAAATGAAATTTGACTTGAAAAATTAGTGGTTATATAATAGGCGCATGCTCAAATATTTTGATGCCTTATTTAAAGTAATCGTGGTGACTAATGAGTATCATCTGAATAATTATCAAAATAGCTCAAATAAATTGATATCTGACTATACCAGAATTTTCACTACATTTTATATTATCGCAGCTTGCATAGAAAATTGCCTCAAATATATCAAACACAAAGAAATCCAAAAAATCTTATCTGAACCCTGTTATATATGTAAAATAATTAAACGTGTCGTACGATCAATGTATCAATACCTTATCATATTTGTAGTATTCATGGCATAATTTAACTCCCATGAAGTGATTCTGGAACAAACATGTCATAATTCCTTTCTATAAAAAGAAAAAACTCATATGACAACTAATTAATAATACGTAACAAATTAACAGATCAACGATTGATAGAATTGCACTTTTTAGCCTTTGTCCAAAAGCAGCAGCTTTTTGTTGGATAAATCGGAGTTTAGATTGTATTTTATCATGTTAAAACCAGGATTGGATCAAAACCAAATCATATTTGTGTGTTGAAATTACGTAGAGATATTTTCTAGCCAGCACAAGTCTTCCTAAACTATAATCCATTTAAAGGATCACGAATTGTTGGCTCAATTTAAGAAATCTATATTTATCAGTAGAAATTCATTATTGGCTATCGTGAAAAATAGAAATCGTGTTTGAAACAAATATCCGAAAATAATCCTTTCCTTTCTTGTAAATTTAAACCAATATTTTAAACGACAATACTTTACAATTGCTTCAAAATTTATGCTAAAATAACAAAGTATTGTTGATAGGTTGAACAACTGACGTTTAACCTAGTTTTAAGGGAATAAACCCACTTTTTGTATCATGAGTTAACAATCAAATCATCTCAGGTTTCTAGTATGATTTCAGCCGGAAAAAGTAGAATATCAAAAGGCAAGAGATTCGTCTTATATACGGCTACGAGTATTGTTTTTATAAATATTTATATGGTTGGTTCGAAAGAGGGTAGATTAATAGAATAAAATACATTTAATGCTTTATGTTATCTAATGAACCAGCCATTTTTAAAAATGAGGAGAAACGTCTCTGATTGAAATGTTGTGTTGGATACACTCATTAAGATATCCCATATCCATTTCTTCGACAATCGTAATTTTATTTCCGTGGAAATATTGTTCATGTTTCTCAAAAAATCGATTTATGACGATTCTATCATATTCAAATACTGTGACAACATTTATCTCAATATTACAGTTCAATACCTTCCCAAAAAGCATGCAAGTTATTTCATAAATTTGATATCTGAAAATCGGGATAAGTTGTCGGTCCGTCATGAAGCCTGAAAAAATGAATAATACTTTGATTACGGAATCCATTCATTCGAATATTAATTATTTGGATGTTACTATTTATGGCATGAAAATGCATCCGACTATCTTCTACATAATAAGTGGCCTTGAAAATTTGACCCCTTAACGTATCTTTGATCACGAATTCTACGTAAAAGAACTATATTTTATTATATCAAACGTTGAATTCTGTTGCATAGATCATTGTCAAAAAATCAGCCAAGTTATTCGTTTCTTCTCGGCACTCATGAATCCAACCAACCCAGATATCTCGGTGAATATAAACATCGTATTGACTACATGATTCACACCCAAATAATTTTACTGTGATCAAAACAGAGGTTGCAGTCATTTGAATGTAGTTGTTGAATTTTAAAAACTTCATAATGAACGTCCTTTCTCGAGACTCGATAAGATGATACCTTACCCTCGTGTATATGCAATACCACGTGTTAGGTTCGATGATTCGTGCCCGAATGTACACCAATGGAGTTTGGATAACTTTAGGGAGGACCTTGCTGATATTGCGATATTACTTCATCTTTATAAGGCAAAAAATCAACGAATATACTCATCCATCCATACGACCCAGGTATTTCGTGGGTGACTCGTTCCACGAGGTTCATATAATTAAATCTAAAAAACGTGTGATAGTATTCACCATCACCTACTCCAAGAGATATGATTACAGCCTATATCAATTACGTCATAGCTTACGTGTTTTATGACTGCAGAATATAGTTGAGAAATTTCAACGGTTTGATTACAGATCGGGGAATAGTAAAACAGATGATACACCTCACGAGACAGTTTGTTTCTTAGGTTGATTTCATTGTGAAAATTAATCGATATTTCCATTTTTAAATAATTGGCGGGTATAACATATTCATCTCGATATCTCACTGAAAGAAAGACTTTTCCAGTGACATCCTACAATAGGAAAATGGACTGACTCTGTAACAGGCGTTTGAACTGCTGACCGAACTAGGAAAGGTCAAAACACCGATAATCGCAAAACACAGAAATAATAAGAAGATCATCATTCTAACTAACCCTTAAAATCAATTCACATTCGAATTGTATTATCGTCAAACGTCGGGGTTAATCAAATTTGATTACTAATCATTGTTACAGTTAAAATTATATCGAAGATCATTAAAATATTTAAGCATCGACCAGCAACTTTGAAACTTTACAATAGGGTCACAATCTCCCGACATATAACTAAACATATTGTAATTTTTGGGGCAATTTAAAGATATGATGGCACAAAATTCCCATAATTAAATTTCGAGGCCGGATCGTTAACTTTTACAGATATAGCAGTAATTTATCCAAGAAATTAAGCAACTTAATTCACTGTGATAAGATAATGTGAGTTGGGCAATGATCTAAAAGACTTTTCCATTTAAGTACCCTGCGGCATATGTTGACAGATTTAAGGGATGTATGAAATGCGCGGGCACCACAAGAATTCAAGATTGAAAATAGACAAAATTGTTGAACATGATTGATAAATAGAATATAAACCATGATTTATTAACATCCATTTTTGGAACTAATTTATTTATTCATTGGACGAATTAAAAGCAGACATGTCGGTTATCCGCGTTCATCATCGTTCGTGTGATAAATAAAATTTTTACAATAGTAGCCAAAAAATTGGTGAATTTGCTATATACACCATTTCCCGTTCAGGATTTCCGACTTTCCGATGCGGATATTCAAAAGTTCTATATTTTGTATGTTTATGATAAAAAGTAAATGAAAATTTATGAAGATATTATTTCATTGAGTTTTGAGAATATGCGGTTAGATTATCGGGTCTCATATGACCAGTAGTTTATTGAGAGTGACCTGAGCTTAACAGCAAGAATCTTACATTTATCGTTTACTTTCTAATAAAAATAAAGCACAAAATGGAACTTTTGAATATCCGCATCGAAAAGTCGGAAATCCTGAACGGGAAATGGTGTATGTAGTAATAGTAGCCAATACTCTAAATTAATGACTTGAAGTGTTTGTTATTGAATAATTGATTCGCTGCCAAATATGAAATGGTTCGATTAGATATCATTTCACCATTTAATTAAGCATAAAATTGAGAGAATTATATTCATTTCCTGAATGATTTATAACAGGCAAAAATCTTAAATAGTTAAATTGTTGCATTTATTAACTTTTAATACCCAAATAAATAAGGATTCTGGGGTTAGAGACATACTTATATTGGTACCAAAACTATATATATTTAATCCCGACTTGTTTTCCTTTTCCTCCACTTCATTCGACTGACTAATTTTGGATCTCAGATTCATATGATCTGTTTTAGTCAAACAAACGATATGTGGTGTAGTTTATTAACATGCTCTCATTTGATCATCAATTTTCGAACCTTGGGATGCTGAGGTTCGTAAGGCATGACATAGTTTACTGGGTCGACACTGATCAGCATGAAATTGAGATAGATTTCCACATAGGTTTCTGGGGATGGATTCAAATTATCAACATCATCTACTATGTACCTAAACGTTAAGTTATTTATCAAACCATCAATACCCCGAATGCACAAACGACCATGCAAAGATGATTTTCGGAAATTCAAATTCTTTCAAAATTTTCCTAATATCAGGGCCGAATAAAAAACATCATAGATTGTCGTATGATTATTTCGATATTTTACGGTATAAATTGTGTCATTATATGTTTTATTTTTAATCAATTTAAACACACGAAATTTGCAGCCATATTCAACAAAATTTTTGGCACCCCATATTCATAGGGTTTATCTCATATCAAGATTCTAGCTGATCCTTCTCATAAAAAGTGAGATTCATTGATGAGTTACTATAGCTAGAATTGAGACTATATTTCAAAACCATTGGATTAACCTAAAAAATATGATGAAATAGAAACGTGAAAAATTTAAAGGCTACGACATTTGTAAAAATGGTCTGACAGGTTTACAGTTTTTTAGAGATAATAAATGAACAGTAAAAATTAGGATGTATCTAATTTTTAGGCGGTATTTATTTTGTTCAATTATTTTGCTTGTCTGTATCGTCTTACTGTCTTTCGTTGCACATAGTTCTGATTCACAAGGCACAGCGAATTCGGTTTTATTTTATAGAATGAAATTTTGAAACCTCGGAAAGAGTCATGCCCTTGTCGAATTGGTGACCATTGATTGAAATCTTTTTCTTGACAGATGCGATCTGTATAAAAGGAAGATAATACTCAAAACATTCGTAAAATTGATGTACGCAAACGAAGTGTATCCTTGGTCAGTATCCGTGCTCATAAGGTTAATAAAATCTGTGGGCATGGTCGTGTTTGGGAAAATAACCGCTAATTTACCCCGCTGCAGTCTACTCTTTAACTTATACCACCGATTTGATCCATATGAAAACAGTATATCACGTCTGCGATAATCGATTCCCATTATTATTCCACCTTGATTTAAAACTACTGTATAGAAGACAGGAAGGGGCAGAAGTATCCACGTTATTCCACCATCATGGGAGATGATTTCACTCTTATGATTTCCTTGATACGTCCCGCTAAATATTGCGATCCAGGGCACCGGAAAATTGGTATGGACATTGACGGTACATGGAATATTTAATTGTACGTCCACAGTTGCTGTGCTATTTGTGAGCAGAAGTTCAATTGATCTGAATGCCGACCCATCGTTATCAGATACAAAGGTTGAAATCGACCCATCCTGGAGAATCATATTGGCAAAAATGAAGCCAGGTAAATGTGGATGAACGGCAATCGGACAATGTTGTTCCATGTGTTTCTTTTGAAGATTACATGAAATGGGAGTCAAATGTGAAAAACCATCATGCGTAAATAAACATGTTTGGCCCTTATCATTTGAGACCACGATATAAAAGTAATTGTGCATATAAATAAACTGATCGATTCTCTATAACATGGTGAATGTTTACGATTACACGAATGGGACTAAAAGCAACAAACATCGTTTTTTTGTTATGACCTGACCAAATCGTAAACATTATTTCATTCATACTGACCTGAATCAAAGATCATAATTACCGAATAAAATGCAACAAGGATGAATGGACCAGCTAAAATATACTGCGCACACTTTTCGATTTTCAACATTTCTACATGATTATTCGTCGTGTCTAGAATTTGGAGGACGTTGTTTTCTAAATTAATTCAAAGAAACCGTAAACAACGACCAACCAAGGGTCACTGATCATCCATGAAACGCTCTTGATTTGATCATTAGCACGGATGTAGGTTTTTCCGAAATCGTTGCTTATTGCTAGTTCATACGTTGTTTTCTTGAATAAATTAAATAGAAAATAAAACCAAAATTATTTATTAATAACAATTTCTGTAGAAAGAATAACCTCAGTTTACAAAAATTTGATTTTCATCATTTATCGTGAAAAAAGGCCGACTTTCCAATGTTGACAGTCAAAAGTTCCGCCACGTATTTAATTTAAAAGTAAATGATAAATTTCAGAAAGATTCTTGTTGTTAAGCTAAGTAAAATCTCAGTTGATGACTGAACATATACGTTTCGTGAATCCGAATGCATATTCTCACTACCCTAAAGATAGAATCTTTATAATTTTCAATTACTGTTACTAATAAATACAATATCGGAACCTTTGAATGTCATCATCTGAACGTCGGCCTTTTTTCACGAGAAAAGGCGTATCTTAGAATATTTATTTCAAGATATTTAGGACTAAAATCTTATAGTTACACTCTGGGGACCGTTAAGAACGAATTTACGCGAATCTGTTCTGGCTCATTAGGTTCTTTTAAACCTTAATCTGAGATTACTTATTCGATCATATCAATCAATCACATTTTTGTGATAATTCTGTGCGAAACTATTACTTTTTAGTTCAGTGTCCCTAATTGAATTAATGGCTTAAATCCTTAAAAAATATTAAGATGTCTTAAACAAATACTTTTTCATATTTTACTCCATTAATTGTGAGTTATCATAAAGAACTGTTTTATATGAACCACTCTCTACTGCGCACAATCATAAAGTTACGATTCGAAGCCCAAAAACATGATTTATCATACGAATATCAATATATGAATTTATTAATATATTATCTGTCCTAAGCCTGACTAAAAATTAACCAATTTCTGTTTTAAACAGAGAAACGCCTCTACTCGAGGAAATTTTTATTTTGGGTAATTATGATTAGGATGGGTTACATCAGCGATAGAATACACGAAAAATATCCTTCTTCCTTAATTCGATTTTGCTGTAATTCAAGATGTCTGAAAAAATCCAAAGATCACTTGATTCTGATATTCTTGATCGATTTTATAATTATAAAAAAGCCTGATATTGATTACAGAATCAATAATTTGATAATATCACCAAAATATATAGGAATATTTAAAATTAAAAGTATATAATATGTAAAGTTAAATTCTTGCACATTTTGAGATCATTTATTACCTCAAAAACAATTCAAAATTGCTATTGAAATAGAAATTTTCTGATAAATAATGTTGAAAAAGTAGGTTTATTTTTATAATCAATCCATTTTTTCATTGTTTAAATGCTGTATAAAATATTTTGATAATATTCAGATTGGAAATGAATTATTGGGCATGTAAACTAAGAAAATCGCCTAAATAAGGCAAGGTCAAATCATTCATAAAATGATATTTAATAAACTGCATACTCTATAAATTTAATAAGAGATCATTTTTCTGAATACTTCAATTCTCTACTGGCTTATCATTAAATGAAATATGTTAGCTTTATTCGTTGATCTGAAAGAACAGGATTATACAAGATATGAATTAATCCAAAAACTTAGATTGATTTTAGGTCTCCTGATAATTATATAGCGTGGAAGAATCACTCTTCTTAAAGGCTTCATTTATAAACAAGCTCAATTCATAAATCATATGACAATTTTTATTTTATGGAAATAGAAAATTAAGAATTTGAAAAATTTAACCCAATCTCGACAATGGGAATAATACGAGCCATGTATACAGCAATCATCGGTTTGATAAATTGATTTTAAAAGTATGACCACATTTAAAAAAATTGTTTATTATTCTATGAAACGGAGAAAAAATTATATTTATAAGCTTTCATGATTGAATTCGAGATCAAAAGATTCAAAAAGTTAAAAAAAGATATCCATTAATATGCTATTTCTCTCTCCACAAAATTCATCAATAAACATGACGTCACTTTCTATCAGAATCCCCAAATTATGAATCAGTGAATTTATCAGGATTTTTTACGCGGAGTGTATTTTCTATTAGAAATTATGTTTAACCACAAATGGGCATTCAAACAATACAAAAACAATGTTGCCAAATCAAGCTTCAAAATTTTGTAAGAATAAGAAAATGGTTTTCGTTTAAGAAAATAGCTTAAAAAAAAATTTGATTGATATTTATTTCAGCTATAGGTTCAACTAAATTTTCAATCAATTCTCAGAAAAATGTTATTGTCACTACAACTTGATAATTATTAGAACTAAGGCTCTAAATTGACCCATACATCCAAAGGAGCCAATAAAGTTAAATAAAGTGTCTCCATATGGATCGTATATTTTCCCCCAGAATATGTTAGTAACGTGAATTTGAATCCCATAACGAGCTTCACGACCACCAATTGCGCGATTTATTTAAAATATCCTAAAATAAAAGAAATCTGAACCGGAATTAAAAATAATTTTCAAAATTGTTATACTCGAAGCTGAAAAAATATTTCTGTAAGTTAAAGGATGGATATTCTCGAGTCCACATATAGAACTGCATAAAAGAATAGAAGCATATGGGACCATTAGAGAATCACAAAGTGTGGGTTGGTACAATTGCTACCAATTTAACACCAGATTTTGAAAGGAGATGTGGAATTTGTCAGTGAAAATTGTACGGTTACTACCTTCGATTATTCCATAAAGCTAAATATCAATATTAGCTAAACCAGTTTATGAAGTTGTTTTAAAAAGTGTAACTTTTCGTGGTAATTGATAGCCGTGTGCCAATTCTTCAAAATGTCCAAACGGTTAAATCAGAAAGAGAAACATTTGCCCAACGGTATCAGATTATGTCACTACGTTACAAATACAGAAATCATATTTTCTGGGATGATTGTTTATTGAATATTCAAATGTTTTAATAACATGGGAGGTCTTTGGTTGAAGAAACACCAAATCGGTTGATTTCTACCTCAAAAGGTTCTCTTATATATACGAATGATACTGGAATTAAATTATATTAACACAGATAATTTCTAAGCAATAGTGGTGCACAGGGTTAAAGCTATAACATTTAAAGAGTTGTTACAAAATATAGAGAAACATAAGGGACTTTTAAATGTTATTCAACTGAAATAGATAACTTGCGCTTTCATGACTACAATCCAGATTTATATGACATTTATCCAAAAGAAATAAAGTACCTTCAAAGATACCGCCCATTACTGAATCCACGCGAGGAAGCACTAAGTACGGTCAAGAGCCATATAAGGAGAGATTTACCAACAGGTGTTATTAATGACCAAATATAAAGCATGATGTCTGCATGTGCCGTTGTTACAAGATCTCGGCTTTCTGGATATTTCTTGTATAGGTTATCTTTTTCGAGTTTGTGCCTTGACGAAAAAGATATTTCAAGAGATTTTAGTAATATTTATCTGGAACTCAACCCCCAAATATACTAATTTTACCATATATTGTTACTGTTTTTCATTTTCAATGTAATTTATTGATACATTACTCGTGATTGGTCGTAACGAACCATGCTATTGAGGCAAATGATGGTAATATATTTCGGACTAGTGCTACATTTTTATTTTCTAATGTTGCATTTATAATCAACACATACACGAGAAATTCAGCTGTGGTCAAAATATTTGGCAGGTCACAAGGATAAGATGATTCCCTTATTTACTTTAACTGAAATCTATTCCAGTACAAGGAACACGTTTTCCAAAATCACTTCGGTAATTTCTTGTTATCCTGCAAGACTTTGGGCCTAAATATTTATAAAGTCAAATATTCATAATTAAATAACAAAAAACAGCAAGAATTTGAGGAATATTTTCAATCAAATAGAATCATAAAAATCCGGCAGCAGAAATTAAGTTCAAAAATCGATTTCCTTCGTACATTCGTTTAAGATATACTGAATCTATTGATAAGAGAATTTATATAGAAACTCGATTCAGACACAAAATTAATGATATCTGATTATCATGATACTTTAAACCATTAATGACTCTTTTTACGAGTTTGTGTTGTTTTTGTGGCTTTTTAGAATATTTGACTTCATAAATGTTCATATTCAAATTCTTTCTGGATAATGACACTTTTATCATAGAATTCCAGAGACAAAGTACTTTTGATTTGTGAGTAGCTTAAAAACCCAATCAATACAAGTCTCAGATTTATGCTGAAGGACATAGCTCTTTGCAATTAATCAGAGAAAATGCATCCCATGAACACGAACAGAATAAAAATTTATTTTTTATGCATATGGAAGGTAAGGAAAGAATTTTTGATAAGCCATGAAAGTGCAGTATGAACAAAAACATAATTGAAACAATATATGGATTTTACAGGCGATTATATGAGTAGTCCCCAAAAGATACTCAAATTCGATCAGGTGTGTGATCTTAATACTGTACCCATATTTGTTGATTAAACAAGCACACCTTTCGTTTTCTAATGAACAAGCCTTTTAGTTCTACAATTTATACGACTGAAATGCGAAATGTTGAAAAAGTGCATAGTTATTTAACAGTATAGAAATAATTTGAAGCACTATGAAGCCTGGCCCCGTGAGAAGAATCAAAGACGAAAATATCAAGGAGCTCCAATGGCAAGTTTTGTCACATCACTAGATTCAAGTAAATCTGCTTCATGAAATATCATTTGTACAGATCTCACGTGCACTCTCTAATGAAAAATGCCTTTTTATAAGTATAAGATTTGAGAAAGAACCTCTAATCATATTTAGCCTCACAGATCAGGGTGTTCTTCAAGGGAAGGTTTGAAAAATGACAAAATATTTTTGCTCTAATAAGAATAAAGCAGTGATCATCCATTTCCCCATTTTGTGCAATAAACTTTCCATTTTCAGGCCTGGCTAGAATTTAAATATTTACATGGAAAATCAAGAAATTTGATAAACCAAAGGTAATGTTATTTTATTTAATATAATTTAAGAGCTCGGAGTTCAAATCAAAGAATGTTAAACTAGGTACGGGGTCTTATTGTATTGTAACTGAACAATGATACCAACATCTCATAGATTCCCAGACTATTTGGAGTCAATTTTGATACCCTAAGAAAAGTTTAGAAAATATATATTAAGATGGAAGACAGGTTCAGAAATTGAGGAGTGGAAACAATTATTGAAAAATTGGATCTATCACAAAAAGAATTGTAATTTGATATCATGGACGAGGATGGCTCACGCAAAATACAGAGTAAGTGTGATCTGTTCTTCGAGAGGACCCACGCCAGTATATCCAGATCAACGGTAGCTCGCTGTCTCAAGAAAAATCAAGTGAATTTTGAAGATAGTCAGGGTCTTCCTGAACTAAGGACAATTTCATTCATAATCCTATTGTTTAAAGAATGCACAATAAATTTTTTGTGGATAGCCTTACACCATAAAAAACTATTTTTTCTCGATGAGACTGGATTTCAAGTCAACATGGTTAGCCGATGTGGTCGATTACCACTTAGAGTGCCAGCCCATCGAACTATACCGGCGCTGAGGATTAAAACCTATTCTGTTGGATGCATCATGTCATGCAATCGAATGGCAAATTTTAAAATATCTGACAGGACCTACAATGCCGAAATCTTCCATGAATAATTCCTGAAGTTTTTCACTCTTTAAGTGAAGGGCGATTATCGGGAGCTTATATGGTGATCGATAATGTTCCATTTCATAAAACTGAAATGATACAGAGTTCTATCGTCGCCTTCGGTCACTCGCCTATTTTTTTAGCCTCCGTACAGTTCATTCCTGAACCCGATAGAAAATTTATTTAATAAATGACAGCTAACTGTATAGCAGCGGAATTCACGAAATGCTGAACAAACTCTTGACCCGATTGAAATAGGGTCAACTAATACAACCTCGGCAGACTGTGTGGGCTTTTGCTGACCTATGGAAAAGTATTACCGGACTGCATAAAAGGCATTGCGATTGAAGCATAACCTATTTTTTTCCATTTGTCTTTTTACAGCATTCTGTAAAAATATATAAGAATTATTGTGAAATTTCAGTTGAGCCACTCAAAGTGTAAAATTGATTGCCAAATTTTAGCCTTTACATAGAAGAATTAAAAGTCGATTGTACTAAAAGGAAAAATTGCTGATCAACCCTGTAAATTGTTGAAAAATATTCAAAAATTTATTGAAAAATATAATAATTCGAGACATTAAAATTTTCTTATTTTTGTTTACTTCATATATCGACCGGCTACATGCAAATACCAGTCTGAAAAAACCACCATCTGATGCATTTATGAAATCGCGCCTCGAAGCTTATATATGGGTGTTTTTAAAGAATTTTTGAGGTGTTTAATTCAATCACGATTGAATGTAATTTTGTGAAAAAATTTAATATGAAATATGCGTTGTAGAAAGTTAGAATTTATTAAAAACAGTGATTTAATTTTAAACGTTTTAAGATTATAAATAAATATGAATAAATTTTACAAAATCGAACGCATTCATTTTGATGACATGAAACAAGTGATTTGGATAAATTGGATGGGGAGTCACGTCACCATTTTTAGAGAACCCAAAAGATATTCGGGTATTATTTCGGAAATAAAACAACTTAGAATGGTCTAACGACTTCAGAAAAACGTAATCGTTAACCGAAGTCGCTCCATTCACACATATATCAGTTCCTTCTATTTTAATATTGATCCGTATGATATTTTTGCCATTATCCATAGAACACGCAAGTACAGAAGTCTTTTTCATGTACATATTTCTTTAAATTACCAAATATTTACCCGAAAACAGCGAAAAAAGAATTAATGTAAAAATTTGACGCAAGCATCGTAAATTTGTGGTCCTTATGGGGAACATCTTCAGTTAATATTCGTATTACCTGTGATTGATATCCCTGGAGACAGTTTGAATATTGCATATTTGACATCCAGATATTTAGGTTGGTAATTTGCGGGGATTATACACGTTATCAGTATAGTCCATAGAGCAAAACAGAAGGTACTGTGCTTTACAGCTTGGAAATTGATTATCATCAAATTACAAAAATATTCTGTCTATCGAATATTCAATCTCATACAATTGAAATTTATTCAGAAATTAAAATATCCATTAACAAATTAAAACCATTATTGACGATGATATTTTTAATCTGCCTCATCATCGACCTTAAACCGATGCGTGAGCGGTTTTGGAGGATACATATTTCTAAAGCTCTCTGTGTAAAAAACATCAAAAATCTGTCATAGCCTCAGTAGATATTTTTAAACGGGCTGTAATCATGGTTCAATACCATGGGATATTCTTTTTATTCTAAAGATACAATGTTTTGCAATAAAATTTAATAAGGACTGCAGAACACATATAATTCTATTTATGAATCCAATTTAGATAAAATAAAATGGCCTTTGATCATTGAATAAAATTGAATCAGTACAGGTGTGGCATTCTAATTTTCCGTCTTTTTCAATTAATTTTCAGGATAATCTCCTCAATTTTCATTTACGCAGCGACGCTCACTCTACTCCTTTTTTGAGGTAGGAATAAAAAAGGGCTAAATTCAATTCATGAACATAAAGATTGAAAAATATATATTTTTACAATTTATATAAGTGTTAGAAAAACAAACACAGCTATTTCCTAACGAAATTGTAAGTCTATATACCGGGTTTTTCATCATTTATGGTGAATAATCCTTTTATTATTGGCGTAATATATCGATCTTTATGGCGAAACGTACAGATAATTATGCTTGAAGAATCGATCATCGAAAAAACTAATCTCTATGAAATAATGGGCGAGGGATAAATCAACAGAAGTATCGAGGATTGTGGCATTACCATTTACGGTCCTTCGAAATGTCGTTAAACGTTTTCACAAGACAATTCTAACTACTACGTCCAAAAGAGCGAATGGCAACCCAAGAAATTTTAACAATAATTAAGGTGAGGCTGGAAACATTAATTGGTGATAATAATAATAATCATACAGTGGACGATCTTGTTATGAATAGTGTATTGAGGTGGAGTCAGAAACTGTATGGAAATTAATTAATAACACAAATTATTCATGATTAAAAACTGAATCTTTAAAAGGAGCTGCTAAGCTGCAAAGAGATCAGAGACGAGATGCTAATAAACGTAAACCGATTTCAGACAAATAAATACATACAAGATACACCAATATTTTTTAAAACGGATGAGAGCCCATTCAATTAACACAATTAAAACATCTGTGTTCATGAGAATGAGCTCAATCCAAAACCAAGTTGTTTGGAATTTAAGAAGAATTAATGAGTATGATACATGACATCGATTCCCTTAATATTGCTTTAATCCTAAAGAATATATATCAATTTGAAAAATTTTCAAAGGTGTTGGAACAATATGACAATAAACTCGAAGGGGACAGTAATTATACACTTAAGATATGTTATTAAAGATTTCATTTCGTACCTGAAGACTTTAGAGACTAATCACATCGATTCCTTCTTTGTCTAAGTGCAGAAACACTCAAATCATACCTGTCTGTTTTTTCAAAGCTCAAGCATTTCGGGCGAAGAGAGGGAGAAAATAATATTCTAAATAGGATGAAGAAATCTTTCAATCAGGTACAAATAGAGGAATTCTCAAATGGCATTTTGCTTTGTGGGCCATTCTTCTGACTGCGTCTAGAAAAGGGATTTCATGAGAGAACAATGCAATCTTGCAATAATAGGTAATTTTCTATTGATTTGGATTGGTTGTGAGAAAAGTTATATATGGTGCGCTATCAATATTCTTAAGTGCCGCCATTAAACTCGGAACTATGGTCCATCAACATCGCCAAATCCTCTACACAATTAATTTTCAAAGTATCAACTTTTTAAACGTACATTTAAAGTAATATTTTAACTTAAATGAATAGATTTGAGATTAATATTGGATTTTTAGAACATATCCTTAAATACAGTTATGTAGGTAGTTGGCCATTTGGGGAACAAAGATATAATTTCTAATGATGTAATTTTCTGATTAAATCGTTCCTATTCTTCAAAAATTTGTTGATGGTTGTTAGAATCTGCCTGGTTGGGACATCTCTGATTATCAACCAATACGATTCTGCATTTTTAAATTCCTAGTGTGGATAAAAAAATAAAAATCGTCTCGCCCCAGAGTGAAAATTGATTTAACAAGATGGAAACATGATTTCACATTCTGGAAAATTCCCGATCAGCTCGTTAAGACAATTAAAATATTAAAATAGCTCTTTCAAATCTTAAGTTATTTTACTTTATCCTGCAGATTTTACTTTTTACCCCTATATCGCATTTCAGCGATAAAGCCATACACAAGGGCTCAATTAAACCATATTTGCTTGGTCAGAATGTTTTGTCATTTAAAAGCCTAGATTAAGGTGTTAGTGTTTGGTCAAACTTATTAGAATTGAGACAAACTTAACTTTTATGTAGCGAGAATTACGGCATTTTCAAAAATTTCGTTAATTAAACTACACCAAATTTTCTAATAAATAGTCAACAATGTTTGAACTCTGCGTTATTATAATAGGGTAGTATGTTTCGCACTTCAACATACCTCATCAAAATAGGACACTAAACTTTTCTAAAACGTCCCAAACTAAGTATTCTAAACCGAAACAGATCAGTTAAGGCTATTCAGGCCGATCATCTCATACCTTTTGATTAGTGTATATTTTATAATGGTGTTGAGTATTCTCGAGAGATGCAACCACAACCGCCTTATTATTTGAACAACTGGCGCTCCAACTTGTTAAAGAAGGGTCGCATTGTCAAATAAATCTTTATAGAGGGCTGCAGACCGTCATGGAATGTTCAAGCCTACATAAAACCAAACCGATAATGATAACTGGTGTGATTACTAAAAACAATTAAATAAATACGAAATTTACGATTTTTATGAGTTAAAGCATGGTGTCTAATCCCACCAAAATGTTCTTCAAGTTGGTTTATGCAACCTTTTGATGCAACAGTTTGTTCATATCTGGTATTTAGAAACAGTTTATGATACAGTTGCTTAAGTCTTGATTGTTTACATGATTGAAATCAATATTTTCTTAATGTAATTTAAGATTTTAAATAATTTGATAATTGAAGATTCATACAGACTTATAATTGATGCTCTAAGGAGGAGAAATGAATATAGTCATCCTACTTCTGCTTTTTTTAGAAATTCATAGATTCGACGGGGTAATCACGGATGTCACTGATATCAAATCCTGTTACAAGATAGTAATTTTTTATAGAAATCAGATGAATTCCGATTTGAATTACGTCATTGGTTTTAAGAATATGAGGTTCCATTTCTTTGTCCCTCCATATATCAAGATGAAACTTGTCATTAATCATGAATACAAAGAAAACGGAACAATTTTTCTGAATGAAACATTCGTGTATCATCTGAAGCATATCAGAAAGCAAAAGTGTCAAGCTTTCACTATCAAGCATGGCAAAACTAACTTTACCAAAACTGTGAGTGTTAGAAATGATTTTAAGTTAAGAATTTCTTTGAGCTTCGGATACGACGAAATACCCTTCACGATCTTCAATATTATCGTGAAATCCATTTATGTAAGCGAATGGTATCCGATATATGATCCCCATAATTTCTTGGAAACCATTGTATATTTCAAAAAATCTAAGAATCCTGTAAGGGTTTATTATGATATAGACCATTTTAAAACCTGTAACCGAGTTGGAAATCAAGGGATTACTCTTTCGGCGAGAACAATATGATACATATTCATGTATTGCTGTGATCGTAAGAGGATTTGACCATCAGCATCTGTCAAAAATAATTTATGTAAAATATCGAAACTTAGCCTCGGTCGATGCCAACTATTCAACCTCTGTGTTGGTTCAGCTAACAATGTTCAAACATTCATCTAATGTCATATTATATGAAGTCAACATGACGGGGTGGAGAACCGAATGCACGTCGATTCACGAAACGCACGTGATGGCAGCTATTTTTTTATATGACGCCAATTGGACTGTAATCCATATATGTAAATAGAAATTTTATCTGGAAATGAGAATCATTGATGTTTTCCATCCAATTCAAGAAAAAGCATGGATCACTGTGACAGAAGGTACTCATGAGACCTTGGAACGCTCTGATTTCGGATTAGTTAATGCCAAATTTATGCCTTTCGAGCCCTCTCATTATTCTGAAGCTGAAATAGGTAATACTCCGAAACATTCATAGCCGAATTCGATCGAAAGACAACGTGGATTCTGATATCTCCATATGAAACAGTTACACACTTCTGTCAGGTAGATGGAATGGTATGTTCTTTGTATCATACTAGCAATTGAAGTTGACGGAGTACGTGTTTCACGGTACTGTTGTTCAATTTACATTTTATGGCCTTTGGAGATTTTTGAGTGAAAATGAAGTATTAGTGCCCATGAGGGTACATGAACGCTTCACGAGAAGATGTAAAAACATGACTGACGATGTCGGCATCTATGATAATTAGACACGTCTTTAATTTGATAAAATCGGCTAAATTGACATACATTATTTCTGAAAAGTATTTAAATGTTATTTATTAATTTAATTTACTTTGTGGAATAAAAAACGCACGGTATTATTCTAGCTGAGTGAGATATAATTTTCCTTTATTTTTTGACGATTGACGAAGCGTAAATAACTGCTAACAGGGTGTTTCGTTTTAAGGAATTCTACCTCGTACAATCTAAATTTTGAATTAGGCGTTAAGGCAATAATTAAACAGTAAATGTTCTCTCAAGATTTTTTACCGTCGATGAACTCTAACGATAATTATAACTTTCAAAAAAGAGCTTTATGGGAATGTATTTGAGCTGGGTAGGATAACATTTATGTATTTAATTTAAGTTTAATATTTTAATAAACACATATTCTCTTATTACACGTCGAATTGTTATCGAAAAATGATGGAATTGTTTAAAATTAAACCTCTCAGACTTTTAAATTGTTCGCGATTTATGGATATTTAACGTAAAAGATTTTGTTAATGATTATATAATGTCATATTACATTATTTTGTTGTTTTGATGCATGATTTATCAGTTATCAGAATTCTTTACTAAATATACCAAATTAAATTTTTATATTAAACTTAGTTTTCAATAGAGATTAAAAGATCGTCATGTAAGGCCGAAAGTAAATATATAGATCACAACCTCTATTCCCATGCATAAAATCATATTTTTCGAAAAATATAATCAATATTCTTATTCATTATCAGTATATTCTTAAATTTAAGGGATTGTCCGAGTCTTCAAGTGATCCAGATCACAAAAAAGTTTATTAGTTTAGAATAATTACTAGAAACGAAATTATAAAACGATTATTTATATTATTGCACATGAAAGTTTGCCATTATGTACGTGTAATCTGTTATGTATAGTAGAGTTCTGTTTAACTAAGGACTCCAAAAATTTCGGCATGCCATTAATTGCGTTGTTCACAACAATTAGCCTCTTTATCAAGGTTATTAATTCAGAAATTGTCAATTATTTCAAGCTATTCATTAATTACTATTGAATAAATTATGTCTTAACATATCGGAAAAAATCGTTTCCTTTATGCGATTCGTGTACGTTGGAAAGACATGTCGAAATAGTTCTGATAATATGCCTCGAATTAATCTAAATCAGTGGTCAAAAAGTCTAAGTCAACAAAAATATCCTGGGTCTCAAGAATGAATCTTGGATGATGTCATACACTTTTGACTTGGAAAAATTGATATTTCAACTTAAAAATTCCTTATAACGCTCACATATTTTGGTTATTGTAATCTTCCATTCTAAGATATAAATGAGTGTCGCAGAGTTACTGGTATTAATGGGAATAGTTTATTAACTCCAACGGCCACCGGTGCGTGTAACGGATGAGGTAGTTGACTTAGTCGAATTGATTCAACGGAACCGCGTGGCAGTTAAACCTCAACTGGAGAGATGTCCTTAACCCATTTAAATATCCCCGTGGCCGCAGAATTCTGTGCGAAGTTTCCGAGCGATTCGGTCGTTGGTGTTCTCGACACCTCCGCCGGCACTCGTGAACACACTAAGTGAGCTCGAGCCTCCGTTTTCAACAACTGACCTGAGTAAACCACATTACCACGACATCAGAATGTGGGAGCCGGGCCCTCTCGGAAGCCGTTACTCGGCTACTGACAGGCATATATCCCAAGGGAGCCAGATTGGCCAAACCAGGCCAGGTCAAGGCGGCAGCGATGATGTGCAGACTTTATCGTTAGCTACATCTTCAAGGCCAAGACTACCGAATCGCCTGGCGCTGAGGGGTCAACCAGTTCCCTAGAGTGAAATCGGACTATTCTGGTTGTCTTAAACAGACCCTAGATCGTCTTAAGTAGAGTTTTCTCTGAATAAATCTACTCGCACAATAGTGAAAAGATATTTTGAAAAAAAAATTTTGAAAATCAATTTATACGGGGTTTAATATTTTAATCACCGTTTTCAAAAGTCGATTTCCGATAACTGCTAATTAATTTGTTTTATTTTTTTAAATCATTGGAAATGATCCATTCGTTTAACTATTGATTGGATCAATGAGAAACTATTTTCTGATTTTCATTCTCTTCAATATTTATAAGAGAGATGAATCTACTAGGATGTATGAGGAAATGACGTCATGCTACAAAGTTGTATTATTATCTTCGGAATTAGATTAACTCGAAATGGCGTCGTTTATTTGGTTTTAAGAATATCAAATTCCATTTCTTTGTCCCTCCATATCTTAGGATGAAAATAGTAATAACTCGTGAATATGGTGAAACTCGTCCAAAGGTTCGAAAGATTAGAATGATCTTTCATCTAAAACTTATCAAACACCAGTTTTGTACAACGTGGATATTTGGATGTGGTCAGCCTAACAACAAATCAATTGTGAGTTGTGAAACAAAAATTAGGATTTCAAAGTTTACCTAAGTTTAGGATATCATGGAATACATTTCACCGAATACCATTTTATTACGAGAGCGATTACCAGGAACGCTTGTTATCGAATTTACGACAACAATGATTTTTTCCAATCGTTTGCCTACTTCACAACGTTAGGGTCATTTGTAATTATTTTGTTAACAGATCATAATTGCCCCGGATAATGAGATGAACATGACGGAATTAGATTTTTATCGAGAGAAATACGAGATTTATTCATGTATTGCCGTAATCGTAACTTAATTAATCAACCAGCATCTGTCACAGCTTTTATACATTAAGTACAAAAATTTAGAGTGGACTAATGGTTACTATTCGATTCCCGTGCTACTGGAGATTAAAATATTTGAGCCCTTATCAAACGATCTCTTATATGAGATCAAAATGACTGGATGGAGGACCGAATGTATACTTCTTCACGATACTCATGTAATGATGGCTTATTTCTTATATAACCTGAATTGGACGGTATGCGCAAACATAACAAGGAATTCTATGTGGAAATGAGGATAATAGATATTTTCTATCGTATACAAGAAGACGTTTCATTTCTTGTTAAACATGGCAATATTGAATACTTTGAGTACATAGATTTCCGTTTATCAAACGTAAGATTCAAACCATTTATACCATATACTGTTGATTCAAGTCATCAAGGTAAGTTTCATATTTATTTATGTTCAAATTAATGAAATTAAACATTGGATACTCTTAGCCCCCCACGAAACCGTTGTTTCACATTGTGAAGTAAATGGAACGGTATAACTTAAATTAAGTAGCTTATGACGTTGGCCGAGTACTTGTTTAATAACACTGTCATAAAATACACATTTGGTGGTCTAACCAAGATTACGAATGAAAATGAAATACAGATACCTACGAGGGGAAATGACATTTATGTTAAAAAATGTAAAACCAGCAAAAATGGCGATGATATATCTTAGTTATTGTCGTAATATTTTATGATATCGGTAAATTTTCTTTTTTAAAAGTTGAAAAACAGATACATTCACAAATTTATCGATAGGGTTGAATCGATTAATTTACGTATGGTTTCGGCGCATCACATGGACAACGATCCGTTTTGTCATGAAACTATTTTTACAGTAATTACATATTTTCAAGCTAACTGTTGCCTTTGGCTAGGAGATCGATTTTAATATTTTCCATTTACGCTTCACTTTGAAAATTTTCGATTATGAGACACCATAAACCTTTCATATATTTTTACTAAGCAAGACAGATTAAAATTGATACATTTGACAGTAAAGTTAACCATACCTAACAGGAATTAGCATGGGATATTTATTATCGCGCGAAAATGCGGGTTTCCATCAATTTATAAGTTTAATATAACATCATCCCTAAATATGATGTTTTCGATATTAAGGCATTCTGCATGCTATAAATTGATATTTAATTCAATGCTAAAGCGATTGAGCACAGAATGTTGCGCATGCTTTTATTTACTGAAACTATGCTCATTCTTACATCATATTAAAAATGGATGAGATTATTCTATAAAAAAATAGACTAAAATATTTTTAAATTTCTAAATGAGCCTCTTTAGGAACTGGTGATTTCATCTGAATGTTTTTTAGACAACCGATAATTCTCGTTTTTCTCCAAATGTAAAGATTTAAGAGTAAAATTAATATATTCAAAATCTGCCCCTTTTGTGCCAAAATCATACTTCTTATATGCGTACCTCGTAGAATTTACCGAAATTGTTTTGATAATTTATGCTGTAGATCGAAGAGCAGTACACTTGATAAAACTAAATATTTGTTGTAATACCTCATTTAGATTACAATTTTGTGACACTCAGCAATCGTTTATCAGTAAAGATTTTTGAATTTTCATTGTGAATGGAGAGATATCGTTGACTGTGGCTCAATTGTTGAAGCCAATGAAGTTTTCAAATCATATAAGAAGTAAGAAAGTTGAAAAATATCGTAAACTATGTTTTATTTTAACTTCAACAGATAAATTCAAAGATTAATACGTATTAAATACTTGATTTTTAAGGAAAACTACAAGAGTATACGGAAATTTTATTTTGATTACTTCATTATATTTTTTTGTTTTCTTTGATTTTCTCGGTATAAAACAATCGCTTCAATGTTATTTCGAAATAGATAGTTTATGTGAACTAAATTCAATATCACCCTATTGACAAGATTTAAGATAATAACTGTATCAAATTTTAAAAATTTTTCCAAAAAATTAGTAAGACACGAAATATGTATATAATTCGGTTAAATTATTTTACTCAGTCATATTCGATTTGAAATCGTTCTAACAATATTCATTATTCTGATAGGGTGATTATATACCGTCAAGATCCAGTTGTGTCTTTAAAACCACCTATCAGTTTCAGGCTAACTTTTCTNGTGTCTAATTTTTGCTCTAATAAATGATTAATCAATTCAACAAGACTGGAATAGGCGATTTCACACAAACAGTGTTTACACGGAAGAAGTAATATACGAAACTCTAGTTTTTGAAACACCAAGGAATGGTCGCCATTCATATGAGGAAGTAAAACCATAATTGATTAGGTCATGGCGTAGAGGTTTTCATGAACTATACGTAGACAGAAGTAAAACAAAAAGATAGGCACCAACTACACCATTTAGTTTCGACCAAAAAGTAAATAGGCCCTTATATAGTCATCATCAATAGTTGTATGAAGAATTAAAAACCTAATTTGATCATACATATGCCTTTGCAACTTTGTACCAAATAGTGAACTTTGTATCGCCTTAGATGCACCAAACATAGGCTTTGATGTCACATGACACTAAATTTGAAGAAAGAAAAAAATGATTGCAGGCTAATCAAAAAGATTTGAAGAGGCAGAATCAAATTATTCTGTTTCAGAAAAAGATCGAATGTCTCTGATATTACAGTCAAAAACTTGCATCAATACATTTATGGGAGTCACTTTATATTCGTTACCAAACATGAACATTTGAAATGATTATTTAACAGCCAATATGGATGATCAACACTCCAACCAGGTTTCATTCTTGGTTAACATCCAAGCTCATATAGTTACGATATTATTTATGGGAAAGGAATCAAAAAATTACCTGATGTTTTATATCATTCCCCTGTCAAATGAACGCCGACGACGAATGAATCGAAATTAGAAACATTAATAAAATAAATGAAAAATCTTCTGCTTATAAAAATACTAATAAACGAATCCACGAGCCATTAGATTTTAAGCGCTTGCAAGACGATGATAGAAATATACATGTGTAAACAGATAAGTTTGCCTTTTTGATGGACTATATCGCTTACATAGGTCGACTCGAAACAATTAAAAACATTCACTTTCCAATCAGAAACTTCCAGTTACTCAATTAAACTGAAATTTTCAATAGAGAAGTCAAACTACACATAACGTTTCAATTGGGGTGGGGTGGATCTCTGTGGTTTGAATTCGGATTAAGGGAGATACGAAAAAGTGAAAAGGAATCTGCTGATGAATTTAATTATTCAGAAACACTTCATTACATTCAAGGAAAACTGGGTTATGTTTCGGGTATTCCAACTAGCACTAAACTAGGTTTTATAAAATCACGTAGGGGTTATACGCAAGGAGACAAACTTGCTCCTGGAACGATTGATGTTTTCCACTCTGATTAGGAAACCCTATGAGGAGTTTTATGGTTATATTTCGAGGATAAAAAGCGTTCCTTAAAATGTTTTGGGAGTCAACCGATTCGCAGTGGGATTGAGCGATATGGATGTTCAGCAGAATATATTCTCTTGGTTTTCGGATGCTGAGTGAAAACATTATGAATTGGTATAAGAAGCCTGGACATTTTCTGAGACGCCAATCTCCTGGCTTATTTTCTAGCATCAAAAATTCTCGAGATGGACCACAAAAAATGTTGGTTAATTCTATGTAGAAAAACAAGTCCTGTTTTCAGTGCGGTATACCCTGGCAGTATGAAATAACAATCCGAAATGCATTTCCGACGCATGTCCAAAGTGTGAGAAAATGGGAAACAGGCAAAAGGCATGCATAGCAAAAAATGGTTTTTGGAATAATGTTTATTCACAAGTAATATGGATAAAACACTTCTTCGGATACACTCGTGAATTATCGTAGCTATGTTATATTTTGATTGGTAGCGGATGAACTTTCTTTCTGTCGTGAAGAATTTCGAAGACGACTATATTTTCTCATGGTTTAGCAAACTTCTAAAGGTGTTTGGAAGTGGCCTCGATTGTGATGCTAGAAGATAAAGCTTACGTTATCGACGTTTATTAGACTTGGTAGCCCTTGACTTTTATAACACCTTACCAGCGGACGTTACCTATGATACAAGAAGCTAAAAATTGCACTTGCCAGCAGATTCAGCATTCGAACCATTCTAACTTCCCTAGTGCCTGACGTTTACAGAAAAGGACCTCAGGAAAGCGTTGAACAGTTTACCTACATTATCAAGAATCTTTTGGACAAGGCATACATGTCGTTCTAGGTAGAGAAGAGAGAACTCTTATATCTAGAACATTTTACAAGGGAAGTCTATGCGGAATTCGTTGGGAAGACTATGGCAACCCTATCAGTTGCCTCAATCGAGGCCGCTATTCAGCTATGTAAGGGGATCGAAGTATCTCGCTCGATCCGTGGTCCTACTCATAAAAGCATATTGGTGTAAGTCTCCGTTGTGGATAAGTTGTCACAATCCAAGTCCAAAATCAACTCGCTAGCTGAAAAGTTTAGTGCAGTCGAGATAAATGACATAAAGAAGTTCACGCCACTTTCATGCGTTCCCAGAACTATTCTCACAGAGTAGCAATAAGATGTTATATATGCACCAAGACAGGTCACATTGCTCAAAACTGCAACCATGGTTGTTAGAATTATTGTAGATCTAAATATATGCTTTCAACTTTTGAATATATTAAATTAAATGATGAACTTCTCACTATTTTACATTTTAATCGTGTGAAGATAAATGCTACACTTTATACGGGATCCTCTTTGTCTCTAATTTCATTAGATTTATATGAACGATATTTCAGTAATATTACGATTCTTAGGGACCCAACAATTCTAAGAAGCGCTGAATCTGCCAAACTAATGAATATGGGTCATATTAATATAAAATTGTTTCATGATAACAAACAAGCATTTTTAAAGTTTTTTATTAAGAATCTTATTTTAGAATATGTTGTCGGAATAAGTTTGAGACTGTTTGAAATGAATCTGGGTTTTTAAGAGGGGAATACATTGAATAATGGTAATAAAGTTTCAATGTGTGAAACTATTGAGGTGTGCAACAATATTGAAACCGACGATGCAGACGATACTGAGATTCCGAATTTCGTAGAATATCAGCTCATATTTCAAGAACATTCTATAATTTACATATAATTAATCAATGAACATAAGGATCTTTTTTGGAGCTTGTTAGGTAGAAAAACGAATATAGTTAATAACATTGGGTTGACATGTAATAACGGTGCACCGACAAAATAGCGAACCGACAAAATAGCGAACCGACAAAATAGCGAACTGACAAAATAGCGAACTGACAGAATAGCAATATTAACAAACCGTGAACAGCCGAGTTACTGTATCGACCTGCGAACATGTACTACATATACAGGGTTTCCATCCATTATCGCACAGCTTCCGTTTCATTTCGCACATCAGTAAAATTCAGTTTTGATATGTTCACAGTAGTTTTACGTTCCAAACGTTGACTTTTCAGAGAAATGTGCATTCTTTTTAACAAATCTCGAAACACCATGTAAACTTTTTCGACAAAACCCACATATTTTTGGCGGCTAAAAATCATAGGCCATTTTAAACACGCCTGCGCGAACTCTAAACGCTATTTTGGTTATTTCAATTTATTTCAGAATACTAATTGGTATATTTTTGAAAACAGTATTTGGGCGGTTTAAATTTTGACTACCCGTAGAAATGTGAATACCGTTTTCAATGAACATAAAAATCAATTTTTGACACAAGTCATAATTTCGGGGGCATAAAACAATACCGCGAAATTAACACGCTTGCGCTAAATTTTTCACTACATTTATAAGTTACGTTTATTTATTGTTTTAATTTTGATGTTTCGGTACAATGGTTGACATTTACCAAACTTTTTGTCAACAAAATGAGTTAAACATGATTCAAACATTACAGAAAGTAATTGTAATCGCCATAGGAAGAAAAGAATTTCGATCGCTAGCGAAAAGTAAATCACGTAAAAACACTAATAGTGCAGCAGTTACTATTTGTATTATCTGCCAATAATAATTTTATAAGGCAAATAAATGCAGTAAATTTATACACGTTTACGACTTTTGAATAAGAAACCTTAATTTAAAACGAAAATGAAACTTTCATGATGACTTTGATCTTCATTATCATGTGAGAAATCATCTTTTAAGC
>JWZT01002036.1:97456-112619 GCA_000827895.1 Thelohanellus kitauei
TATATCATCATGGAAGAGAGATCCAGTATCTCTTCTATTGAACTTGAGATTGAGCTGCAGAACGTTTAGTCAGTAGCTCTTATCGACACGAGATCACAATTTAGTTACATTTCAAAAGAATTCTGTGTCAAAAACGCTATTCATCTCCAGAAAGTAGCGTTATTCGAGATCATTTGCGCTAACAATACCAAGGACATTGGATCGGAAATGGCTTCCTTGACTGCAGGCTCAATGCATCAGATTTGAATTTTAAGCAAGATTTTCGTGTTTTCGATAATTTGACAACAGAGGCTATTCTTGGAATGGACTTTATGATCAATGATGATGTTTAGATCGATCTGAAAAATAAAGAAATACAGGTAGGTTGCAAAACCATTTCATTGGTCAATTTTGCTTAACCAAAACAGGTTTTAATAGAGAAGGCAAATCTTCTAAATATAGATCAAAATGAACCTGAGCCTACCGATACATTGTCTGACGAAGTAAGAAACATTATCGAGGAATATGAAGACAATAAGCCAGAAATAGGATCGATTCGAACGACGAAGCATCGGATAGTATTAAAAGACCCAAATCTGGTGACTACAAGCAAACCTTACGCCATACCACACGCGATGCAGTTTAAAGTAAGAGAGGAAATCGATCGATTACTAAACCTCGGTATAATAAGGAAAAGCGAAAGTCAATTTTCAAGCCACGCCTTTTGTATATTTAGGAAGTCTGGTGATTCTACACATGTCTTTGACTTCAGGAAATTAAACCAGAATACAGTCAGCGTTAGTTTCCTATGCCCAAATTTGAATGACTGTCACCAGAAAGGATATGGATGCAAAATCTTCTCGCAGATAGATTTAAAAAGTGGTTATTTCCAGATAGGGCTAACAGAAGAATCCATTCAATACAGTTTATTTGTACTGCCGTTTGGGCAATACGAATTCACAAAATTATGTTTCTGATTGAAAAATGCGCCACGTGCCTTTCAACGAGCCATGGTTAACATGCTGGGATATTTATCTTATGTTAAAATATATATAGATGACATACTGATCGCATCAAAATCCCATAAAGAGCATCTAGATCTTATCAAAACTGTTCATAGTATTCTAAGGTCAGCTTGAGTATTAATCAACTTTCAAAAAAATATATTTCAACAAGAAGTTAAATACGTTGGTCTTATCATTTCACCAGAATGAATTCGGCCAGACATATCATGAGTCGTGGTATTATTCAAAGTATATATTCCAAAAACGCGCAAACAATTGACGAAACCTATAGGTAAACTCAAATGGTATCCACCGTTTATTCAAAATTTGAGCGAAAATATTGCCAGAATTAGCGACAAATTACAAAGCAAGGACGGATTCGATTGGAATGAGGAGGATACTATCATGGTGTCAGAAATTTATGAAGGAATAAAGGCACAAACTCTTTTGGATTATCCAGATTATTCGAAAGATTTTTCACTTCAAACTGATGCTAGTACAAAGTGAATGGGAGCAGTTCTTTTCCAGGACAAAAGTTGATTAGCATATACAGTTAAAAATTCAAGACAGCTGAAAAACGTTGTAACACGGTCGAAAATGAGTTTTTGAGCATCTTATTATCGATGAACAACTTCAAAAACATTATATACAACAGCAAAATTCACGTTTTCATAGATAATAAAAACCTCACGTACACCCCAGATATTTCATTAAAGAGAGTTCAAAATTGGAAAACCCTATTATGCGAATTTCATCACGAATTACATTGTATTAAAGGTGAAGATAATCACATTGCAGACCCACTTTCAAAAGTTTATTTCATTGGAGGAAAAACAGGGTATAACTATCGATACGACGAAATCTTTGAGTAGCAAAAATGTTTATAAGGTCAGAATCTAAATGTGATGAATTCGAGGGTTACGTGATTAAATTTGATTCCAGAATGCGAATGATAATTAGATATTCATTCACTAATAAGTTCATCAAGAAAATGCACTCAGACTTGGAACATCCAGATAAAAGAAGTTAAATTGGTATCCTTAAAGATTGTCGCAATCGATGATCTATCAAAAAGATGCTATCGATTGACTAACAGTTGCATCCATTGCCAAGGGAGCAAAAGTTTTAACCCGAGGTTGGGAGGAATATATTCGGATACTCCTTTCGCCAAACTAAACACTGATATTGTAGAACCATATGAATCAAGTTATTTCTTAAAGGATCTGGGAGGGAGAAAGTTTTGGATGCTCACATTTTCTGATATATGCACAAGATTCTCGTAGGCTTACGTTCTCTAGCAACCGAATTCAAAGAACATTTGCCATATACTTTTGCATGAGTGGATAAAAGATTTCGGAAACCGAATACCACTGTGTCGGATCAGGGAAATCCATACATTTCAAAGACTTATCGAAACCTTTTAAAATCATTGAACATCTCAGAAAGTTACACTTCCACTTATAACCCGACGGCGAATGGAATCAGTGAACGAATTAACTCCACGATTAGTACAGTGTTAAGGATATGCCAAAATCAAGACCTTTCAAAGTCCATTATGTTGATCAATATCAGACTCAATTGCTCGTTCCATCGATTTTAAACACTACGCCGTTAGAGCTAAAAAACAACTACTCATACATGGACCCACTAAAGAGACAAGTAAACAAGTTAGAAGAGGCTAAACAAAGAAAATTACAAAACATTCAAGTAAACGAAGATAAGATAAATGAAAGTAGGAACTGTACGTACAGCTATAAAATAAACAGTAAGGTTTATGGTCGATCTACAAATAAAGGAAAGCTTGATCCCCGCTATGAAGGTCCTATCCAAATGCTTGATGTCAAGGATAACCGGTTTTTTAATTCAACAACTGTGAGGAATGGGTGAACATTAAAAGAACCAAACCTTATTTGGAGGACGGAGGGGAAGATGTGGTGCCATATCACACGAGGATTAAGAGGTGCCTAATCTGATAAATAGATTATATATCAGATCAAGCGCAATTAAGAATGATTTTTTATCATACCTGCTTTATGAATTCTAATAGAGAGGATTCGTCAATAAAGGGAACCCAACCCGATAACAACTGTTCGAGATAGCCACTCGCGAATCAATTATTGACGATTTCTATTTTGCGGAGGTATCTCAATCTGTTTGACAATCCAGAGTCGTGGGATCACGTCAAATGCCTCACCATAGTCCTTACATGTTTGAGATCAACTGAGCATACATCAATTGGTCGAACACGTTCTTAATTGTTTGGGGGGAAGAATTACTAATATTGTCGATATGAAATTCGACAAGAGGTTTCTCGAAACACCGATTTTTTGAAGCGTAAATCAAAGTATTATGATGATAATCAGGCGCGAAATAAACAATTTGGCGAGGGTTATGAAGTTTGGTTTTATGATAAAACAAAGTTCAATATATGAAAATATAATTGTAACCATGAAAATGTCTGCTATCTTATGACCTAAATTTGATGATGTGATTCAAAGAAAGCATGCTGATCATTTACCGAAACGAGTATAGAGAGACAAGACAGAAATCAGGGAGAAGAATTTCTCTTCAGAGCATGCGAATGAAACTTGAAATGTTCAGAATAAGGATCTCTTGATGCTCAATCTATATCGGTTGATATTTTCACTTGAACATCGAAAATAGTACCAACGAAGTTGATGAACCAAAACTGTAAGATCATCAAGCATTAAAAAACTACCATTATAACCATATATACAGATGTAACAAAGGATTATACTAATACTAATCTGTTCATGTCAACTAGGTTACATCCCTCCCCCCTCCAAGGTTTGGAAGTTTCACGGCTTTGAACTCTTTATTCTGATCGGGAACTTTTATTGGCCGTTTGCTTAGAGGTGGAACCAGATATTTCTCATCTATATGGTGCATCTTCAGACGATTATGATGTACGACCGCTTGTTTCCCTTTTCCGTCTTCGACGATGTACGTTCCCGGAATTTGGGCTCTAACCACTCTCACTGGTTTTCCGTATCTTGATGAGAAGGCCGAGGGATTTGGTTGCTTGATCCTAACCCATGAACCTGGTTTGATCTCCTGATAGTGACAATCGCGGTCGTAATAAAACTTGTACTTCATCTGGTTGGCTTCGATGTTCGCTTTTGCAGCTTCTTCCAGGTTTACGATCTTCCTCGCGAGTTCTTCAACTGATACGTGGACGCTGTTGTCATTTGTCACTTTTTGGATGTCAATCGAATTAATTGAGCGTGGAAAACGACCATAGACTAATTGGTAGGGTGTTATATTTGTCGTTTCGTTTTTTGTTGTGTTCATCGTCATTAGAGCGTGTTCCATGACCTGGTCCCATTCACTATTCGAATCTAAGATAATATTGCGAAGTCTCTCCTTCAGTGTTTTAATTGCGCGCTCAGCAATCCCATTCCCCTGAGGGTGATATGCGCTACTGTGGCTCTTTTTGATGCCGAGTAGTTCGCACGTATGTTGAAATAATATCGATTCGAACTGACGTCCCTGATCTGAATGAATTGACCTTGGCGTTCCAAATCTGAAAACAATTTTTTCGACAAGCATTCTGGCTGCTGTCTCCGCTTTCATGTCGTGTAGGGGGAAGGCTTCGACCCATTTTGTCAGTCTGTCGACGAATATAATAAAATATTTATTGCCTGACGATGTTTCTGGCAAGGGGCCTGCGAAGTCTACGTGCCAATCTTCGAGTCCTCTGTTCACCGGTATTGGAATAAGAGGGTATTTAGCCCCAGGGTTTTTTAGTTTATTTTGTCCGCATACATCACATCGCTTTATGGTCGTCTTGAAGGTATTCAGCATATCCGGCCAGAAATAATAATTTTGAGTCAAGTCGAGGCATCATAAAGTTCCGGCATGACCACAATCTACCTTGTGGATTTAGGTTGACAGGTCTATATCCCAAGATTTTGGGACCACTATCCTCCTTGTATTTTTTTTTTAATATGACGACTCCACTCTCGTCGATTGTGAGTTTTCTTCTCATACTCCAGAGTTTCGCATAAAATTCGTCGTCCCAGAGCCCAGGGTCCAGTGTTCCCTCATACAAGGATCGTCTGAATTTTTGGAAAGTATCATCTTTTGTCTGGCAATCTGCAACCTCGCGGTTTCCGTGGAATTCTATTTCGCCGCAGAATCTAGACAGACCATCGGCCACTGTGTTTAGACTTCCAGGGATGTAATTAATCTGGAATCGATACTCTTGAAGGATAGACAACCACCTTGCGCGTCTACCATGGGAATCTCTGAAACTGGATAGATATTTCAATGGGTGATGATCGGTATGTATGATAAATTCACTTCCTAAGAGATAGTATCGGAGTTTCTTCACAGCCCATATGATTGCCAGGATTTCCCTGTCAATTGTCGAATAATTAGATTCAGCTGAATTAAGTTTCCGACTGGCAAATATTATCGGCTGATGGCTCCCGTCAATTATCTGTGAAAGGCTGGCTCCGATCGCTTTGCCAGAAGCATCTGTGTGCAAGTGAAGGGGGATACCCGGTTTTGGGAAGTGAAGGAGCGGTAATTGTGAGAGGGAGGTTTTAAGTTTGTTAAACGCTTCTTGGCAGTCAGGGCTCCGGACGAACTTAGTGTTCTTCGATGTTAGACTGTAGAGGCAGTGAGCGATAGATGCAAAATTCTTTATAAACTTCTGAAAGTAGCCACAAAATCCCAGAAATCTTTTCAGCTCCGTTGCATTGTTTGGACGTTGTATCTTGTCAATACATATCTTGGATTCGGGGTTCATCCGAATGCCATCCGCGTCGATCTTGTGTCCAAGGAATTCGATTTGATTTTTGAGGAAGGTACATTTATCCCGATTGAGTTTAAGACCTGCTTCCTTTAGATCACTCAAGGTTTGTCGCAAATGGCCTAAATGAGAGTTAATATCCTGTGAAAAAATTATGATGTCGTCTAGGTAACAAATAGCGTTTTTTGAATTTTTGAGAACGTTGTCCATCAAAAGTTGGCAAGTTGAGGGAGCACCATTTAATCCAAACGGCATTCTGACGAATTCATAGATGCCGTAACCGGGGCCAAGGCTGAATGCCGTTTTGCAGGTATCTTCCTCCTTCAATGGAATCTGCCAATATGCGGCTCTAAGATCCAACGTGGAGAATATTTTGGAACCCTGGAGGCGTTCTAAAAGTTCTTCAACGTCCGGAAGTGGATATTGTGAAGGTTTGGTGCTTTCGTTCAGTGTACGGTAGTCTATGGCAAATCTTCTCTTCCCATTCTTTTTTAGTGGCATCGTCACAGGTGATCTCCAAGAACTTCTACTTGGCCGTATGATTCCGGCTTCAAGCATTCGCTTTACTGTAGTTTCGGCCTCGTTCTTTAGGGCTTTTGGCAGTCTCCTACATTTGTTAGAAACAGGGGGGTGATCCCCCGTTTCGATCGAATGTTTAACCAGGGTTGTGAACCCGACATCGAATTCATCTTTAGAAAATAAATCGTTAAATTGACTGAGCAGCTCTGAGATTGGTGTCCTGTGGACAACGCCAGATGGTTTGAGGCTTGACACAACGTTCTCATGGATTGACATACTGGCAAAATCTAAGGTGAGGGCGTGAGATCTAAGAAAATCCCGCCCTATAATCGCGTCGATATCGAGACCCTCTACCACCAGGAATCTCCACTTATACCTTTTGTTACCCAATCGAACATATATCCACTTCTCACCTTTAGCCACTAATCGCTTCCCGCATACTGAATATAATCCGCAAAAATAAGATTTGTCAGAATAATCAATATTTCTATTGTAGTTTATTATCGATTTCGGTGAGCCCGAGTCAACAAGAGCCTTGTATTGATTTCCGTTTTCGTCTTCGATGGAGGCTGTAATCGCAGGACTAGACTCCTCTCCAATGGATCCAATCCTAGAATTTTCCTTAGATGACCCCCTATTCCATCTGCATATTTTGGCGATATGTCCCTTACGTCCGCATCTTTTACAGACAACTCGGCCATTGCACTCATGTGTCCTGTGAGAACGACATCCACACCGTCTACATGCACCGCCAATGTTTACATTCATTTTTTCCTGGCCCAGACGCAGAGTTTTTACTTCACTTCGAAGTCTTTTGATCTCTGCCTCTAGTTCGTTTACACTTCGTGTAGCTCCCAGGATTGATTCTTGTTCGTGGCCATCCATCAGGGTCTGTGCTCTTCTTATCATTGTCTCCTTCTCCGTGATCTCCATCGACTTAAGTATCGAGGCGATGTCCGTTGGTAGTGACTCGAGGATTTTGCCACAAATCATCCTGTCGATAGCTGCGTCGGGTATTTCTGATGAGATCTCCCTCGCGAGCTCTTCTATCCGGTCGGCAAAGTCCACTACCATTTCCCCTGGTTTGATTCGGCAGCTGGCAAATTGAGATGCTGATCCTTCGGGTCCACCTCCCAGCTTCTTCCTTTTAATGAGTTCTTTCCGAACCCATTGAATCCTATCCTGGAATGAGCCCTTATCTACCCCTAGGTTCCTGTCGAGCTCGGCTTTTATCTTCCTGCGTAATTTTGGGGCAAGGTTCAACAAAATAATATCGAATTTCTGTTCGTCGCTCCATCCGTTTATGGCTGCGACTAGGTCCAAGTTTTCGAATTCGACCTCAGGATTCTCCTTGAAGTCGAATTTGAAATTTCCCAATACTGACACCACTGTAACAAAGGATTATAATAATACTAATCTGTTCATGTCAACTACGTTACACAGAGGTTTTTCCATTAGCCTCAGGGTGGCGAATCATTCTAGACGATCAACGGTGACAATATGCGTTAGCAGATCAGTTTAATATTTGTAATTGATTACATCCTTTACAAAAATATCAGAGGAAAAATTAGAGAATCGAGATTGCGTAGATCCTCTTTAGATTACTGTCTAACCTAAATCTAGCTAGTTTAAGCAATAGATTTTGAGTTTTGATTAATCAAGGCCCCTGATAAATAAACGACGAACATAGATATCCTGACCATCCATAAGAAATGGTGCTGTGGCCAGAAGATTCCGAAAGTGACAATTGTGTTACCCTCACTCTACGATTGTATTCCATAAGGCCTGTGCAGAATTGCTAAAAAAATGTATTCATCAAACATTTCCGATATGGAATTCCAAGCATATCCTCAAGCGGTGCTCCAAATCCTCTAAGATCCCACTGCTGACACCAGTATAAGATTAGACAATAACCTGAAATTAATCTACGTAATCTCTATTCGCTAATGGCTCTTTGAAAAACTTCTCTTGAAAAGTTTTTGATTTGAGGTTTGCCTGAAACAACCAACACGACAGACGAAATAACACTATTTTATCAAAAGAGATTTAGTTTTTCGGTGGAAGAGAATATATTACTAGATAGTAGAAAGGTTATGATCCCACAAAAACTAAGGCTAAATATGGTGATATTTTACTAGTTATCGCTTTGAAGTAACAAAATGAACATTTTTAGGGAATGTGTGTGCTTTTATGAAATTCATAAATATAGAAGCATATGTGCTGTATTATTATTTATGTCAATCAAAGAGATCAAACATAACAGAAATGCCATTATTATCCATCTGCTCTGCTGAAGCGCTATTGGAAAACATTTCTTTTGATTTTGCTTAAATTCAACGTCGAGGAAGGTTAGTTCGTTTTATCAGATGTATATTTTAAATTGACTAAAGTATATCCAATTAAAGCATCTACATCAAGTTTAATAATTTAATGATTACTAGAAGCCTTTTCTCGCTTAAGGATGCCAAAATGGTTGAATAGCGACAATTGAAAACAGTTCACCTTCGACGAATTATGAGTTTGGATAAACTCAAGAAATTAAACAAGTACAGCCAAACCATTAGAAATCTAGATCCAAAGGTTTTCCAGAGAGGACCCCACGAAGACGAAAGACAATTCTCTCAAATCGTTATCATTATAAGTGTTAAAACACGATTAATGATTATGCTATTTTTAAGTCTTAAAAGTGTTTAGGATGGCATGTAACGGTCACCTGAGCAGTTGATATAAGGACGTTGACTACTTTGGTGTATGAACAGTAAAAATCTATAAAGAGAATTTTTAGAGTGAAAGTTTGCGACAAATAAAATAATTAAAACGATAGATGAACACATGAGTGTTATTTTGACGTTGGATATATAGTCTTAGTTAAAGTTGTTTCGCTTCCAGCATTTCAAGAATGCCTACTTTCAAAACCAACTAATGATAATTCATATAAAGTTAACTACAAGAGTAAAATCTTAAGAATCCACGCCAATCTTCGAAAACGGTATTCCAAAGATCACAGCTAACAAAATACCTCAAATATAACATCAATGCTGTTTCTGAGGCTAAAAATCCATAAGTGATGGGAAACATATATTAAACAGATCCTGCTCATTGAGATTGGTTTTGTGAAATTTATTATCTGCTTAACCAATAATAACGCTCTATCTATAATTTTGCGAAGGTTTGATGTCAAAACTATCTCAGTTAAAAGGATATGGAAGATTTATCATTGGTTATGAGAAGTCGATATAGTGACAAAGATCGGGAATCGTGTAAATAAATATCGTTAAAGAAACTGTTTCGTTACATTGTAGATAAAGACTACTTTCTTGCCATACACAATATATTAACTTGATTTTTTAATATTACCAAAGCAAGAATAAGTAAGCACGCTGTTTTCAATATTTAAAAAATAACTGTTATTCTTTCTAAAAATACCAAATCCTAAAGGGATGACGTAACACAGGAAGCATTTTTGAGGACATAATTATATTATGTATATTTAACACTAAAAGAGCAAAATAAACATCTTTCTTATTTATGAAACAGTGTATGACGTTTGGATGATGATGAATTATAGTAAGGTAAGCAGCTATTCGAAATGCAAATAAAAACAACACAGACATATCACAATTTGGTGGCTATTTCTAGATATTTAACTATGTTGTAAAAGGTTTAAAAAAGGGAGTTCATTAATGATATTTAACTGGATTTTTTGACAAATTTGATCAGTATTCCGACAATAAACATTTGAATATCGTATGTTTCAGGATGAAAATGACCCTTTTTTATAGAGGGGTATGTATTTAAGTTTTCATCACTGCTGAAGGTCATGAAGTTTTTCACTGATTTCAAAAAGGTTGTTTTCTTTATCCAATATAGATCATGTAGTCTGTTGGATAAGTACTTAAGAAGTGTATTGTTAAACTCACAGAATGATTCGTTGAATTAAATTCAAGGCATTACAAATTTAATCAGCACAGAATATATCAAATTTTTTGAAAATCTTGAAGAATATTTCGCAGATGGCCTAAGAAAAATAATTGATATAACGTAAAGATATAAGTGTCATACGATATACTTAACTATGAATGATAATTTCTAAAATTAATGTGCGCTTTTTCTATTTATATCGACGTACATTGTATATCTAAACGATGAATAATTTTCGTTGACTATTCACGGGGTTCTGTGATTATAGCTGATATGTTTACCAAGAAAATTGCACAACTGATCTTTCAGTGTAGAGAAAATGGGTCTATTTTAATAATATTAAACGAGTATTCAGTATGACAGACACTAAAATTTTGTTAGTAAACAGAATTTAAGGATAACAATTTGGGTCGTTTGGAAAATAAACAATAATAAAGAAACTTATGACGTCAGAAACCTAAATATATGACATATTTGATGAAAGCAAATATTTGTGTGTAGATAAAACATGTGTAAATATTTGACCTAAGAACACAAAGAAGAGATTAACAATAGTTTAAATGGTAGATAGTACGTAATGTCAGGTGATACGAATGAAAAAAGAGGAACTTGATTTTATGATGGAGACCTTCAGGGAGTTTGACGTCAACATGGATGGAATGTTGACAAAACAGGAAATAATATCCGTCATTTCAAAAGATTCTTGTCCCTTGTCAAAGGAAGAAATTGAGGAGATGTCCCAACAGTTGCAATTCGACTCTCAAAATAAAATATCGTTCAACGACTTCTGCGAGAGGATGGATTTCTTCTAGATGTACGAGAGATTTAACATTAAAATAAACTTTTATAGTTGTCTGCGTAAAGTTTGATGACATATGTAAGTTATTCAGTTTAAATGCACAGTGTTGAAACTTTAAACCCATTTGTAGCGTTCTAATCACCAGTCTTGTGCTCGCAAGGATAACGAAATTAGTCATAACTGTATCAATATGGTGGAAAATTGTTATTACATCACGAAAATGTTACCTGTCGTTTAGAGGTGTATGAGATCTTGAATTAACTTATAAGACAATTGGGTCATGAGTAAGCGTAATTAAAAGCCAATACTCCTCGTGGTTTATGCAAGGAAATTACCAAATAAGGGTGGTCACTTTTTGATGTGATAATATGGGATCTATTATCAGAGTGAAGTGAGCTATGCATTAATGATTGTTCCATACGGAAAAACACGATTAGAATTTTAGAAGCATGCCCTATTCGGCGGTTGTTAGTGGTTTAAATAGATCCTCAGTTACAAATTTTCGGCACATGTGATCCATAGCGTAGAAACTAGGCCACATCATTTTAATATTATCAAATTGATGAGTTGTTTTACACAGTGCTATATTTCGTATCTACAATGTAAATATCAATGAACGGAGTTTGTTCCCATCGCCGAATGTCATTCTTGTACATGCAGTGAGTATAAAAGTTTTGTCAGTGTCTATTTAACATATTTAAAACGGTTTTTAGTTTCCACAATGCTCGTTGTTATTCCGATATTTCTCATTGTACGCAAGTAAATTACTTGTTTAAAAAAAATGTCTTAATTATGCCAAATTATGTTTCTCAACATGCGAGATAAATGGCAATCCGGAATGTCCTCGATTAAGAGAAATCTCAACAAGAGGTCTTCACATTGGTTCACATCCCATTAAACCGTTTCAAGTAAATGTCACTATCTACATATCTCATTAGATCATTTGCCAAAACATTACAACTCACATTTTAATACAAACAGGATATTTTATCAACGCTTCTAAAATTAAATATATGGAATTATTTAAAGAACTGCCAGCATGGTATCGCGCAAAGATTAACTAGATTTAGAATCATTTACGTATAATTTATCATTAAGTGACAAGTGCAGATAATAATTCATGCCGAATATGGGTAAGTAATTTTTAATAAGGTCATTTTATTTCAAGACCATGGAAAGGATTTATTGATTTAAATTGATTATTCTTACAAGAATGAGCCTACATATTCGAAAGAATTTAATTAGATGTTTATACAAGATTTAAAATCGCAATTTTTAGCTCGTCCATACTGTGGATATCGTGTTTTTTTCAATTTAACGATCATAATCATGAATCAGATACCGATTTTATTTCTTCAAGAGAAACAGTTTATAAAAAAAGAGGAAAGCGATTAAAACCTGGAAATTTACATCACGCATAAATGCTGATTCGGTTAGAACGATTTCTACATTTGTTTCCTTCACCTTATCTCTCTTACTATATATTAATCGAAAAATTCTGAGATAAAGACAAAAAAATATTAAATATCGTTACAACCCATTCAATCTTAACTAATTGGTTATACCAGATGCATAAGGTCGTCATTCAAAAACGAGCTCGAACTTCAATTAGACAATACGGAAACAAATAGATAATTATTTTTCTACGAAGAATTCAGTGAGTGTTTTAGGAACAGTGTCTAGCTGTGTGATAGTACATAAAAATATTTCCAAATCTATTTCACCAGATATACACCGTTAATATCAGCATCCATTGCCCAATAATTCCATTGTTTGCGGCTTAATGCAAACAAGAAATCGACACTCTTACGACCTTCTCTTGAACTTTATTTTTAATACAACTGGAAACGCTCCGCTATCTACAATTACAATGGACTTTGAAAAATCAGCCATGTCATCAATTCAACAAATTTTTAAATCAACTGATATTCATGGTTGTTTTTTGAATTTTGATTTATCAAAATGGAAGAAATTAAGAGCTTGAACTCTATTCTACAGCAGTTCAATTAGAATGAAGACTTTAGATTGAATATTAGAATGCTAGTTGTTATGGCGTTTTTGCCACCCGAAAATGCGGTGCTTGACTACTTCCGTCTTCTGTCAACTCCATTGTACAGAGACAATGACACAAATCTTTTACAACCTCTTCATTACTTGTCACATAAATGGATAAGGTTTTACATTGGAAATATTGATGTCGGCGACAGTATAAAAGATATAATAGAATTTTCTTGGACTGGATGAAATTTGCTGCCATCAAATAACCAAATAGAAAATTGGCACCATGGTTTCAACAAGATAGTGAACTCAAGTCACCCTTCAATATCTACTTTATCGATAAAATTAGAAAGCAAACTTTACTGAGGGATTGGGAACTATATCAGGTTTTGTCTGGTATTCAAATTAAAAGGCCAGGAAAACACGAAATCCCAAAATACACGAGGTGACAAAGAATCTTTTTGATCCACAACCATAAAAATGTACCCTTAAAAGTGGTAGATTAGACCACCAATTTTTAGTTTTTAACTAATTATATTTTTAAAGGCTAATAGATTACAAATAGTTAAATGTTTCCGATTATTAAATGTTAACCGTTAACTTACATTCGATTGTTTTAAAAATGTAGAAACGAAGACTTGTCAACTGTGAAAGCATTTTTTATCATATAACTGTTAAGTTTAAATTAATAAACCTAAAAATGGAAATTAAGTACATAATGTTTTTATATTCATTAAAAAAACAAGTGTTTATTCAATTTATGTCATTATAATTTTAATTCAAAAATCAAACTTTTCATTTTTGTTATGGTTCAAAATCTATTTATCTTCGAAATTTTTCGTGGCAAGTGTTGACGCAGCAAAGCAATGACGTTCTAAGATTTATAATTGTTAAACTGTATAAATAATTATGTCTTCTTCTTTCTGGTATGTCTTAAAACACTTTTTTTAATTCGGGAAACATATTATGAGTATTATTAGAACAGTAAAAAATTATTGAGGAGTAATCTAATAGGTCTAATTATAATATCACATTTTGGAATCGAACATGAAACAATCGATCATATTATCGATGTTATGTTCGTCATAAAACGTGATATCGAGCCCGTTACGTAGTTTAACGATCCAACCTTTATTATGTATACGAACGCAACCATTCTTCTGATATTTAGCACTTCGAGGCAGTTAAAACTATTTGTACAAGACAAGAATCTGCCGAAAGTAATAATTGAATTCATCTTAAAAATATGATGCACAATTCAGCTAATGGGATTGGATTTAAGATATAAAAATAATAATTCAAATAACTAGAAATAACAGTGAAAATTTACCTGCAGAACCTATAAATTGTTCGTGGGTCCACATTATTTATAAATTTCAACACTCATTATCTTTAGGTATTTTTTGGAAAGGTAATTATGATCCGATAAACTAAATCATCATCTTTTCTTTTGATTGTTGCAAAAAATTGATGAGAACAGATACAATCTATTGCTTTGAAGGAACTTTTAAAACCGTTGCTAGCTTGCTATTTCAGCTATAAACATTATACATTAAGTCATTCTCCCCAATATTTCCGGTCATATATGCTATTTTGTCAAATGAAAGACAATGGACATATACGTAGCTAATGGATATAAGACAGCTTATTCCTAAGATATGGATGACTTGGATAGTGTCAGATTTCAAAATAACTGCATTAATTGCAATATGATATAATATTATACATGCTATAATAAGAGGAATTACTACTATTTTTCACAATCGATTTAGAGAAAAATCGAATCAGGATTATTATTATTATTATATATATATATGGATTTTATCCTTATTTTAAATTTTTTTAAACAAATTCTTTTAGCACTAGTTTGTTCTAATTAATGATGTTTTATCTGCTCGAGCATTGTAACAATCCCATGACAATATCATCCTAAATTCTCACATTATGAATACTTTGCGAGACCTTTTTTGAAGATAATTACATCTGAAAATCGATTTTAAATAACAGAATACGACATCCTTCTTTCGTAATAATATTTGGAAGTCATTCGATGCCACATTTAACGATTTACACCATACAAAGAATTCAGTTGAAGGGTAGAAAAAAGATTTTACAGAAATTTTTGTCATACATAATCCATCATTGATTAATTTATTTAACATCTCC
>JWZT01002036.1:116150-128618 GCA_000827895.1 Thelohanellus kitauei
CAATTTGATCGAATTATTAATGATCAATCTAGGACCAGCAACAACAGAGGGCTGGCACAGAGGCTTTTCATCGATGTTTTATCATGTTTATCCGAACATATTTTTCTTTCAAAAAAAATCAAAGACGAACAGTCTGACACAATCCTGATTAGTACACATGGCCCTGGGCGAGCCATTCGTCTATAATGGCCAGGCAAACAAACAGCCTTTATTTCGAGAGTTACGCGAATTGTTCAGCAATATAGTTGCGGTGCCGCGCCTACCGCCACGACCGCTCGTAATAAACAGACATTAAAGTAGAACATGATCTCGCTTATAAATGTATATTTTTCTAAGGGCTACTGCTCTATCCTGGAGGTCCGCGTGTATATTATTTTTACTGTTGAATTTTTTTTTAAAAATCAGCAATTTATGAAATGATATAAAACATTATCAGGTAGTCACAAAAGGGGGGGGAAGACCGAAGTACCTCTATTTTGGTTAGACTTTGGAATCTTGCTGCGCTATTTTTTCATCTACCATTTTTTTGGCTGTCTTTGATGAAGAATATATGCGTGTATTATTCGAATTTATTATATTTCGGAATTATAAGTGTTTTAAATTTCAGGCATAACCCGTTAATCCGCAGAGTTCCCACTGACAACAAATGTGTCTTTTAATATAATTACGTTAGCTACCACTTTTCTTTCTTCAAACGAGAACACAGGGACTTTTTGCCAGTAGTGGAATTTATTTCCCATAACAAAGAAATACAGAACACGTCGAACAAGCATGAAAGCTTGCCCTTGACAACAAAAGGTTCAACGTTCAGTTGGATTTTCGTCAAAACGCACCTTTCACAATATCGGAATCATGCCAGCAGCAGGTAACACGCATGGTTTGGTCGAAGAAAATTAACAATCGAAAAAATTCTCCTATTAACATACTGTTTCGCCAAAAAATTTCCCAACAACCTGCCAATAGAAGAACCATAGATATTTGTTTGAGTCCACCAGTAACGAGACGATTTGAGGCTTGTACGCCTATTGTATGGAGTTGTGCTGTCATTTCGAGACTCAACCAAAGCGCACAAATAGGAGGACAAGGATTCACAGTAGAAATAGACGAAGCTATATTTAGCAAACATAAATATAACAAATGCCGTCTCGTGTATGGAATATGGATTTTTGGAGGAATTTTCTGAGAAACCAAATAAACATTCTAGATGTCATGAACAAAATCAAATATGGAGACTTTTAACCCAATGATCATGTAATATATCTTGTCAGCAATCACAATCGTTCCTGATTGTTGGCGTTCGCACGATATCCTAAGAGAATTAGATTTTACACTTTTTACAGTAAATAATTTACTAAATTTTATAAATCCATTTACTGGATAACATACTCAAAATATTGAGTCATGGTGGTGGAAAATCAAAAGGTAACTATCAGACTCATTCAAGACAATTGATTGTACCCATATTAAGGGGAATTTGTTTGGAGAAAACTGTACTCTCGTGATCAACAAAATCCTTTCTTTATATTTCCTTAAATGTGTATCAGAGATTTACCTGTCTATAGAAGTGGTAATATTATGTTTATTTTCTGTTTGAGAAGGTGTGATGTTATCTAAAGGATAGAATTAGATGCTGGTATTTAAACTGTTTTAAATTCAAGATCTCTGTCACTGCTCTAGATCTTGTGGATGTTTTTGCTTTTTATGAAGCTTTTTCGCTTTAAAGTTATCGGAAAGTAAACTCTGTTTTATCAATATTCCTCAGCTATCATTTGTCGGTCTTATGGTTAAACCAAATCAGGTAAAATCATTTGTGATCAACTGAAATGTTGAAGGTGATATGCTGATGCGTGTCGTGTCAAATTAACTTGAATTTAATTGAAACGTTTTCGCTTACAAACACTTACCTTTTTAATAATTATACGATGTACTTATTCAAATATTTAATTCAAAAATCAGAGGAGCTCACTATATGTCGCAAATCGCCTGAAAAAAACCATACATGCCAAGGTTGACCGACAGTCAATTTTTATGGGGTTGTAGCTTTCTAAGGACTTAAAATTCCGTTTAAACAAAAAATGGATAGTAGGAAACACTAATAATTATCTCTACAAGTGGTTTGATGATTTTATAAGGAGAACAACAACTTTCGGAGAAATTATGCGTGTGCGAAAATCGCTTTTGTTGTAGATATTGTAATTGTATTACGGTGATTTCGTAAATTAGAAGGCCGAAGACAATTCAGAAATATGCAACATTGTATTAAGATGAAAAAAAATCGTGTGGTAGGATGCAGAATTCTGATGTGTCTTGCTGTATCATGCATAATGAGTAATTTTATTTTCAGTGTATCAACAGGAAAAACACCAATAGAGACAAACCATGAGCTTAATGATCAAGCGCATTTTTAACTATTTAAAATCGGCATCTATTTCTAATCTTAAACGCTTGTTATCGAGAACTTTAATTTATTTTACAAACCTGGTAGTTCAAAGATGTCTTATCAACCAAGTAAGGCCATATTTGTGACAGTTTACCAGCTTGTTTTTTCATATTTTATGCATGGATAATCAACATTTTTTGTAATGTGGAATATCTTAAATTGACAGAAAATGATTTGCTTTCCTGCTCCCTTTAGAGAATACCATCAAGTGTTATCTAATATTCTAGATATAGATCGTAGCCAAACTAAAACACTCTTGAGATAAGAACTAGTAGCAGAAATACATCTCAGTTTCATTCATGAATTTAACTTGGAAGCAAGGTATGGACTTGTACAATTTGAAAGATGCAAATTCCATTTACAACGAAAAATATCAGGATAAAACTATATTTGACAGACTTTACGGGCGCAAAAATGTTTGCGGAATAAATTAAACATCCAACAGCAAGACAAATATAAAAACAAACATTCTAGTGAAAACAACATGAATATGTCATGTTATGAGTGTATTGGCACAGTTAGTGATCACCAATTTGAGACTGCGCAAAAAATGGCGGGTGTAAAATTTTGGAAGTTGATTTTCGATCAAGATAAACTGTGGGAGATGCTAATCGATAAGGGATTGCTAACAAATGCACAAAAAGTTAATTAAAGGGGAGTAAGGTGTAGAAATTCGAGATTTCAGCGCCCAGATGCTGGATTTATGGATCAAACTAGAAAAAGAAAATTAACCACAGCAAATAGTTCTAGATTAGAAAACGAAGGAGAAGATATATCTACTCTGAAGTGTCTTAGGTGTAAATACTGCAAAACTTACCTGTCACCTCGCACTTGTGGATTTTTGTCGTACCTTGAAAGATCAGGAATATCGAGAACTAGCTTATCAGTTGAAAAGACTATTCAAATTATGTTTTACTGGTGTAAACAAAGGAAAATTTTAGAATCTATTGACTCTTAAGAAATCAGCAAGAATACCGCCATTGATCTGTATAATTTTTGTCGTATAGTTTGCCAATATATGTATGAGAATTTATTCCGAACGGAAAAATTGGCGGGTAGCAGATCGCGAGGTCCCAACGGTGAATTGCCAGAAACCGTGGTTCAAATAGATGAGAGTCTACTTCGCGGTAGAAGAAAATCACGCCGAGTAAGAATGTTACGTGGGGATCAAACTCCATCCTTAGCAGAAATACATGAATTCAATTTACTACATGATGATAATGACGAAGATGCGAATCCTCTTAAAAATTATGGACGAAGAATTGAAGGTCCTCAGATATTCGGAATGGCTGAATGTCACCTTATCCGAGATAACAATACCTATCAAACTAAAAGCGTGAAACTGTTCCACACAGAAAGAAGAGATGCCTTTACTTTGATTCAGTTGATCAGAGACGATGTTGAAGCAGGATCTACCATGTGGAGTTATCAGTGGGGTGAATACAGCCGAATTTCAACAGAAATTCCTGAAATTAATCACGAAACGGTTGATCACAGCGTTGAATTTGTGGCAACAAATGCTACCCATACTCAGAATATCGAACGGGTATAGGAAAAATTAAAACTGAAATACGTGAGAATATCAAGGGGTTCACCATCAACTCTTCTAGAATCTCACCTACATGAATTTATGGAGTGTGCGAATTTTACGCTCAGGTAATTTACGCTCGGAATTTTGCGCTCAGGTAATTTGCGCTTAAGCCTATTTGCGCTCAGGAAAGTTGCGCTCAAACCCCTTTTTATTGAAAACTACCTTTGCTTTGATTACATTTGTACTTAAATGGTATCAAATGAATACCCAATAAAAATTTGGTAAAACAATTATACGCTAAAAACGTTCCATATGAAAGTCATGAATAAGCGAGTGTTGCGCACAATTCCATTTATATTGATAACTAATTTTCTTATAATGATTATTTTATTAAATTCATACCAATAAATTACAGAATATAAACTATTTGAAAATATACAAATTAAAATCGTTCCGTATGTAAGTTACGAATATGGGAACTTTGCGCTCAAATTCATTTATATTGAAAACTACGTTGGCCGTGATGATATTTTTAGTGAAATGATAGAAATCAATAACCGAATAAGGAACAGGTAAAAAATTTAGACGTAAAAATTGTTTAGTACGAAAATAAGAATTATGCGCATAGGAAATATGCTGTGGGTATATTTCGCGCAAATTTCTTAGTTTTGAAAACAAATTTCTCTGTGATGATATCGTTGTATTTAGTTGATCTGAATCAATCACAATATAAAAGCTACGTAGTAAATTTACATGTGACAATGGTTGCATATGACAAAATATGTGGAACAAATTATAAACTGATATTGTCTTTTGTTATTGACGACTGTGATGTTAAGACTGCATTTTTTTACAGAAGATACAGAATTGGAATAAATGAGATAACGCCGTTTTAGGCTGGAGTGTTACTTAATTTTCCACTTTTAGTCGAGTTAAATCCATTACTTGCTTTCAGTTTAGTATTTCGAAAATCAAATACTCGCAGAGAAGTGAAGAATAAAATCAAGCAATCAGGTGGAATTGTTTATCCCAATTAAATGTAGATGTAATTATTGTTGATACAGGAATGAACACGACAAACCAGTCATTTGTGTTGAGTGTTAAATTACACCCAAATTCGCGAATCTCTTCTATATATAATATGTATAATTTATTATAGAAAATATAATCTTGATGTTTTAAAACTCGTATCTCGTGCGCTTTTTATCATTTCGATAACTCCATGCAAAATGAATATCACATGTTTGCTTTGCGATATTTCCATAAACTACGATTTTATGATATTTAACGGTGATTCTCAATGTAATACGTGTACATGATAAAGATTTGTACTTTAAAACAACCAATAACGTTTTATACTGATCAGAATAACTGAGTTCTAGGTGTAGTAAATGGCTGAGATGTCGCCTTCGGGAGTTCAGAACCCGTGATCTCAATCAAAGAATATTTTTACTTTGGTATATATCACATCAGTTACTATTTCCATGGATGCACGCTTATAAATATTTAGAGTTTCATTTTATATTCTACAATTAACATCTGGCTAAACATGAGCCAAAAAAGTGAAATCTAGCAAGTGGCTAAGAATTGGAATACTTTTATATAATTTTATTTGAAAAATATGCGCCTTTGAAAGTTGAAACAAACAAAAGATTCAGGGAACGGTTAAATCAAGTCTTTGTTTTATTCTCTGAATATACAAAGTAATATATGTTTATTTTACAAGATGAACCTTTGTATATTTTTGTCAATAATCAATTGAAAAAGGTATAGGTATTCATATATTTATATTTGGTGTAATAATTATAAATTAAACAGGTTTGAAATCGATATTAAAAACTCCATCTGAGGGATTTCACCAAATCGTCTAATAATCGTTTGAATTCTTCGGTCTTTAATTCGCTGTCTCGCGTTCTGAGATCTATTTGCAGAATTTATATTATTTATTCTGGCCTGTGTTAGAGTTTCCTCTTCTTTAAGTTTCTTTAAAAAAGCAAAGATGTGCGGACGATGTGAGGCCACAGATGAACTAAATGCCCGGTGCCAGTCTTCCACATGGTTATTTGTTCTCGGCAATTTATGAAGGACTCTATTATACTGGTTCCATATGTTTAATGGAAAAATTGGCTGAGTTCGCGCGTTTCTTCTTAGACGCCCAATGAAGGTGTCTTCGAAATATTCGAATAATCCACGCAATGAATCCATGGCGTTATTGTTTGAGATGTAATCCTCCAATGTCTCAAAGTAGGAAATTACTTGGTCCATGGGCACAAAAGCCAATGCTGGTAACATTTTCATCATTTGTGCCCTAAATGGTTAAGACCTATACATATCGACTAAACCAATCGATTGTATTTTCCTCCAAATGCATTGTTTCAGATGGAAAAAGTAGCCGGTGACATTACAATTAGGAAATATACCTATGAATGCCGAGATAGAGGCTTTTTCGAAATCGCACATTGTCGTTTCCAATTCATGTGATATAAATGGTAAAAGACAGTTCCATGCCAAACGGTATGCTTCTAAGTTTTTCTTCTCCATCAAGATGTACGCGCAGGGTACGATTGAATCATGTTTTGAGGCATGAATGCTGAACATTTGATAGAATATATTAGGAATGGTCTTGAACGTCCCATCGAAATATATATGTTTTGATGTAGAGAGAATATCGCTACAGGAATCCGACATAAAAATAATCACTCGATTATTTTGAATACTGGAGTCATCAAAGAATAGAAATCTATCTCCAGCTTCAGTCATCTGATACTCGTTCGGAATGACGAGTTCACTTGCAGACGCTGGCAAAATTTCCGGAAAAATTAAATTGCGCCGAATATTTTGAATATTTCTTCGAAGCGTATCATAATCGGGTAGTAGAGATGAAACGGCAGGAGTTACTGCTATTTGCGAGGTCGATATGATAGAACGGGGGTTTAGTGTCGTATTTAAAGCTTTATAACGCATGTTATTCATAATTTTTCGTGACTCAATTTCGTTAGTATTTGGGGCATGTGTATGGTCTGTCGGTGGAAGTATAATTTCAGTTTTGTCATAATTCATCTCTGTTCTTGCGTTGCAATGCCTTGTGATGCACCTCCATTTTACGATGTTTGTTCTCTGAACTTCGCGATTAATTCGATAAATGAATCCATCAAGAATTAAAATCGGTTTTCGTTTTGATGATGATATGATTTCGAAACTCTAAAATCATCACTGAAAAAAATAGTTGAAAGATTAAATTACGAAATTTATGTGAATGGTAATGTATTTTCATATAAAGTATTAATTATACAGCTATTTTTACGTATTATTTTAGATAAATTTGCCGTTTAAATCATCAAATATGTTTATTTAGCATCCATTTTTGTAACCTGGTACATCACATTAATTTACAAATATATATAATACAGTCAATCCTGTCTAATTTTTAGAAATTGCGCGACAAAAACTTGGAAAAATTAAAAAATAGACAGGGTGAAAATTAGACCGAATCGACTGTATATCGATGCATAGTAAAAATTAATATGCCGTTAAAGAATTATGATTATTTAAAACTTTAAAATGATCTAAGAGACAGTTTTATTAGCAAAGGAGAGAAACGTTCCATTTAGTTTTAAAAATGAACTTCATGCAGGAAATAAATTAAAATAACAAATGTACAATAAATTGTTCTTGTTCACCTACCATGTTTGATAATTTTAAAACTAATATGGCGTGCGTCTTCGGCTTATTCTAATTACAAGGCAGTCTCGCCAGTCTCCTATCTTGCCTGCTGACCCTTTGGGGGTAATCAGATAGATGATCGAATTTGAATAATCGCAGAAAATCATTTATCCTGAACATACCATGAAAAAATTTACGCGGAAATACCCTGAACCCAGATAGCTGTGGGCCTAAATAGCTCAGTGCAACAGTTTTACACAAAACATCCTTTTTCAAATAGAATTTGTCCGATATGGGTACATGCAAATGGCAATTAATTAGCATTCGCTATATTCTAAGCGTGCATCCATGGAAATACTAACAGACGTGTTATATACCAAAGTAAAAACGTTCTTTGATTGATACCAACTAAATACAACGATATCATCACAGAGAAATTTGTTTTCAAAACTAAGAAATTTGCGCGAAATATACCCACAGCATATTTCCTATGCGCATAATTCTTATTTTCGTACTAAACAATTTTTACGTCTAAATTTTTTACCTGTTCCTTATTCGGTTATTGATTTCTATCATTTCACTAAAAATATCATCACGGCCAACGTAGTTTTCAATATAAATGAATTTGAGCGCAAAGTTCTCATATTCGTAACTTACATACGGAACGATTTTAATTTGTATATTTTCAAATAGTTTATATTCTGTAATTTATTGGAATGAATTTAATGAAATAATCATTATAAGAAAATTAGTTATCAATATATAAATGGAATTGTGCGCAACACTCGCTTATTCATAACTTTCATATGGAACGTTTTTAGCGTATAATTGTTTTACCAAATTTTTATTGGGTATTCATTTGATACCATTTAAGTACAAATGTAATCAAAGCAAAGGTAGTTTTCAATAAAAAGGGGTTTGAGCGCAACTTTCCTGAGCGCAAATAGGCTTAAGCGCAAAGTTCCGAGCGTAAATTACCTGAGCGCAAATAGCACGTACCCGAATTTATGTACCGGTCGAGGTTCAATTCAAGGGACGGGTGGATCTGTTTCAAAATTTCTTACGAGACGCGGCTCAAGCTTATCCTATATACTTTTAAATTAGATTACATGTATGTAATTTGAAAAATGAGTATTTTTGGCCATTTTTCGCGCAGTCTCAAATTTGTGATCACTAAGCCAATACCGTTATGAGTCTGCCAAACCTAAGCCGTAGCCATAAATGATTCTAACAAAAAATGAATTAGATACTAATTCAATCAATAGAAGTAACGTAAATCCTTTTATCCCAATGAAGACCAAAAAATAAATACCTTTCTTCTAAATTTTCTCCAATAATCAACTGGCTGATCATGCTCCTAATGTTGGATCTAGAGCGCGGTATCCAACGCGGAAAAGTAACCGATTGAAAGCGACAGATTGTCGTGTTGTGTCATACAACTCTATAAAATGAATTTAATTGTATAACAATTTTAAATTGTAGGTGAATTAAAATAGGCAAAATCGGTGAATTTTATGTAATCGTATTTGCTCCGATCTTTTTTGTGAAAATGAAATGAGTTTTCTCCAACATACGCATGTTTTAATTGTGGGTCACTAATTCCGTTATTATAATAATGTAGGAAATCGTCGCACAATTTCGCTGTCGCTGCCTTAATGGAAAAAAATTCCCTTTTATTTCTCTGCACTATTCAGCGCTCATATCGTTTTGATTCATTGGATTTAAGCAAACGGGCTGTAGTGCGAAGGGTTATTGTCAAAAAATACAAAGAAAATGGGTATTCAGGGAGCAAGCGCCCCCTCTAACGCACATAAGCGAATCTTTAATGGAGTATTTTGCTTATATAGGTCGTCTGGTGGATAATCAAGAACGGGAAATCGCATACATTAATCATAAGAAGTTTAGAAGTACTTTAAGTAAACAATTATTCAAAATTTTATCAATTCATCGGGCTTTAAGAGCATTTTATAGAAAATCATGTCAGCCATTAAATGCTCGCGTACGATATGTTTTCATTAATTTTAGGCAACATTTCTTTAAAAAATGTTTCAATTCATCTTGGTTCAAGAACATTTTATGAAAAAGCATGTCAGACGCAATTAAATATACGCGCAAGTGCGTTAGTGGGGTGCTTGCTGAATGAATACATCAAAATGAAGGTTTGGAGAGTTAGATCAAATTATTATGGGAAAAGGATATCCGAACGATCGTATATATATTTCAGAAACTTATGTACAAGTTCATTCTGTTAAAGAGCGGCCAATCATGATAATTCTACTCTTTGCATTCCTATAATTTGATTGACTCACCACAAAATCTCAAATTTGTATACGCTTGCCTTGAAGTTCTCGATTACTACCACGACCGATTCGACAAAAGCTTCATATGAGAACTACCATTTGTTTCACATCAGCTGTAATCTGTTATATTCCCGCAAGGCCGGGTTTTGTTATCCAGAGGCCATCCGTTAGTCTACTCGCCTCCGTTGGTCAAATATGATTCAATGCGTAGGCAAGGGTCATTTCTCAATCCTATCAAAGCGAGGAAACGACAGACGCTCTTGACAAATTAACACCATCATCCAATTTATTTAAAGTTTTGATGATATGGTCTTTAAGGACTTCGGCGAAATGGGAAACCACCGGATCGATGATGGGGAGGGCATTTCCTGGGTCCGATCTTCACGCCGTTTACTCATAAATTGTTTTGTGATTTCGAAGGACATCAGCGTCGATCGCCAGGGAACAGTGAATTTAGTTGCGCATTGGTAAATGGGGCTTGGTGTCGAACTCCATGGACCATGTGGCATATGGCTCGATGTCAGTTACACTTTTTAGTGCAGTTCCTGGATTGTCGGCACCCAGGAAAATTTGACGTATTCCTCGATTCTCTACAATACACAAAACCACGAATTAAAAGGCCAATAAACATTGTTACCTCAGGGGTGATCAAACAATGATTTGAGAGTTAATTTGTCGATAACCTCATCTCCCTGACCCCTACCACACCTGTACTATCCTGAATTCTTTCATTATCAAGATATTTGTGCGTAAGCGATTGTGGCAGTCTAAAGCCATATGTTGATTCCAGAAACAGTCTGAGGAAAATTTTTCACATCTACATTCATAGATAGACCTATTTTTTCTCGATGACAAAAATTAAAGGCGACTTCTCGATTAATAAAAGTGTTGTTTAAAAATTTCATGTAGGGTATTTTGAATTATTTGAGAAAAAGTTCATATGAATACTTCGTGAAATCTGTGGGCCGCTTCCTACCAAAAAAATAATGTAAGAAATGAGCGATAAATTTCTAGACCATCCGCATGGTTTAAGATTGAGTACACCTTCCTCAAACCTGTAGATACAGACTTACTCTATCATTCAGGAACTCAACCATTTACAATTTCGCTGGCAGAAATCAACCTGAGTTCTCAACTTTTCATCAATTTCATCTGATAAAATATTTTGGGATGAATATTTAGTTGACGCATGATGGAGTGGGATAATACTCGATGGCACTCGAAACTCTACTAGGTGACACATCTAGAAAAAACGAAGCAGTAGACACATTAAATAAAATGATTCTGTTTTGGCAATAAGAAATTAGCCGTAATGTAGTCCTTTGTGGTGATGCGCGCGCGGGAGATTAAATATGTCGGATATTAGGTTTTTTACGTTACTACCGGGTTTTACACAGTTTCGCACCGTGACATTCAATGTTATTCAAAGTTTCGCATCATGACATTCACATTTACGCACCTTGTTAAAATTTAAAATACATAACACTTTAGTTTTTTATTCAAAACATTTCCTTTAAAAATATGAATAATAATGATATTTTAATCACTGTTGGTTTCTATTTCCAATATGCAGCCTTCTAGGAAACTTTCGCTACGTCAAATATAATTTTTAATGCTTATCAAGTCACCAAATTACACACACAATTATCACTCTTTGAATAAGATCATTTGCACTTCTTATAATGTTGGTTTTCCTCCCAAAGATCTTATGTGAGAGAAAACTTCCTCAAGTAGGTTAAGGAGGGGACTGTATCTTAGGAAGTAGTGTATATGATCTGGGTTGGTATCAAAAACGTCGGGATTTCCTTGGTTGAATCTTTCATTGTCCATACAATTTTGAGTTGTGAATCCTTTATCAGTATCCCGTATTTCCCTTAAAGATTTGAGAAATCTTTGAAATATTTGTGAATTTCAAATTTTACTAAGGCGCGTAACTTTGAATATCATGTTGATTAACTTTTATAATTAAAAACCCGATAGTAAATGAAGTATAACTTAAAGAATACCTTTTGTTGAAAGCTCTCGCTATAGATGATGTCAGTCGAAAAATAATTCTGACTTGGTATAACCACTGTAGGAGTGTTTGTGTACTTATGAATTATATGCATTTTCAATCAAGAAAGTTAGGACAGGGTATGGAAGTGAAGGTTGATGAGAAAATTCCGAACGTATTTGTGCATATTGATGAAACCCTTCCTAAAGGAAAATGCATGTATAATAGAGGGGGTTGTCTTCTTGCAGATATAACTTCAAAACAGAAATGAAGAGAAAACAACGAATGAATAGACGCTAACGTCAGCAGAAACCTCGGTATGAGAATCAAATGGCCATGGATATTTGGCCTAACCGAGGGCATTATAAAACCAGACGGAAGTTATTATAAAGGTGAGGTACGACTCTTTAACATGGAAAAAATGTGGAAACACTTTTGCCAATCATAAGAGAGAACGTACAAAAAGGTAAAAAATATAAAAATAAATAAGTTTTAGCAATTTGGAGTGACAAATAACCGTTTAACAGACGGAATTGACACC
>JWZT01002036.1:131399-145224 GCA_000827895.1 Thelohanellus kitauei
ACCGGTAGAAATGTGGATAACGTTTTACATGAACATAAAATTAAATTTTTGACACAAGTCATAATTCAGGTGGCTAAAAAAAGTCGCTTGCGCAAGTTTGTGCGCTACTTTAATTAAAAAATACGTTAATTTCACGATTTAAGTTTTGATGTTTCTGAACAGTGGTTGACTTTTACGCAAACTTGTTGTATGATAAAAATGAGTTGAGAAAATGATTCAAATATTACAGAAAGTAATTTTGATTGCCTTTGGAAGTCAGGAATCGTGATGGATACCGAAAAGCTTAAATCATGTAAAAATATTATAAGTACAGCAGTTATTATTTATATTTCCCTCCTATAATAATTTTAGTAGGCAGATAAATGCCGTAAATACTACACGCTGAGGACTTTTGTAAATAGAAACTCCAATTTAAAATGAAAATGAAACTTTTATGGTGGTTTTGATCTTCCGAAATACGTGAAAAATCATCTGGAAAGGATTTGATCTTAATGAGTTCAAATACTAAAAAAATTTAATTAACTTTACTTTACTCCAATTATTGTATTCCTTTTTTTATAAAGAAATACAAAAACGTGGGGAGAACTCAATTTTTTAAATGTCAACCACTGTTCCGAAGCATCAACATTTAAATAATGAAATAAACGTGACATAGAAGTAGTGGAAATGTTCACGCAAGCATGTTTATTTCACGGTATTGTTTTTAGCCTTCCAAATTTTGACTTTTGTCAAAGATTTAATTTTATGTGGATTTTCAACGGTATGCACATTTCTACCGATTTTCAACTTTTGAACCGCCAAAATACTATTTTCAAAATTTTACTAAATAATATCCTGAAATAAATGGAATTATCCAAAATAGTGTTTATACTTTGCGTGTGCGTGTTTAAATGGGCGTTTGATTTTTAACCGCCAAAAATATGTGGGTTTAGTCAAAAATGTACATGGTGTGCATGATATGTTTAAAAAAAGAATGCACGTTTCTCTGGAAAAGTTAACATTTGGAACATCAAACCTCTGTAAACATAAACACTGAATTTTACTGATGTGCGAAATGAAATGGAATCGGGGCGATAATGGATGGAAACCCTATTGTTATATATTTCAAAGATTCTGAACTGTATTCTAAAAAATCTATTTATCAGTGCAAAAAAATATTTTTTTTACATGCAAAAACCGCTATCATATAACTATAAAAATATTATTTCTTTTGATTTGACATGCCTGGGAGAGGAGTTAACACACTCTCTTCACACCTCTTTTATCTGTTGCGCGTGCACATGGCCGAAATGTTCGCATGGAACGCTGATTTTTTATCTCTGATTAATCAATTTTTGCTTAAAAATCAAACTCACGAGGATAATAAAGGGCTGATGGAAATAAGGATCACTACATGTGCAATTGAAGAAAATATAAATACAAGTGTTGTTATGTTCGATACTGCGGGATTTTTATTTTCTTTTGTATATATTTTTTCTATTTAAATTGATGTATTTTTGAAATGAAAAATACACCTCAGTTCACAACTGCCACAATTTAATATATGCGTCATCACAAGGTCAGTAAGAGGCGTGGAAATTATGTCAAAAAAACCCAGTTAAAAAAATAAAATAACTAATTTAACATAGAATCATCAAAAATAATGTATGGGTGTAGGGGCTGTTCTTATTTTTAATTAAATTGATATTTTCTTTTGATTAAATAGAGAAACGATTGAAAAACATCTTTGTTTTGCCAACTGAAGAAAAACTTTGCAATTTATTCATACTTGTGTGGAGCCTTATGTGTACCGTGATTTCTTTAACACTTTTTAAGAACCAGCCACATGTTCTCAATATTTTGTGTGTGGACGAATGGTACAACCGGACCTAAAAAATTGTCTTCATGAACGAAAACTTCGTGTATATTGCCATATTCCTCTAAATTTGGATAAGCCTTACACTTAGCTCTTATTAGCCTTGTATGAGGCCTAATTCTTCTTTGATTGATTTGAAACAATATCCTTTTAGTAATATCTTTCACTATTTCCACAAAGAAGTGTTTATCACTATTTTCTGCTCACTCGATACCTCTAAGCATACACTGTTGTTGGATTAGTCGCCCCTTTTCATATTTTCTTTAGACGAGTAGACTTTCGTCTATTTCAACAATTTTTCCATCTCCTCAAATTTGAGTTGACATATTTACTTCAAATTAATAAACTTTTAAATTTCCACAGAAGCGAGACCAGTCAAAAATTATAGATGCATGATATGAATAGTCGTCTTCTAGGATATGGGTGAGGGAGGGTTTATTTTTGACCAGAAATGAGTGAACATAAATTTTTGCACGGGCATTTTAGACGAGGCAAAAAAGGAATTATGTCTGATAGATTCACTCTGTCGGCATTTTTTTGACATCGAAATTCTTCATCCTGTGACGATTTGCTTTCTGGAATTTTTTTTATTCTCATAGGGCATCTGCAATTTGGGTAGTTAATGTTTTGTGAAATCAAATAATTTGCCCTAAAATATTCAATTGTAGATCTGTGGTCCTTAAAATTTAGATTAATTCTAGCACTCATTCAAAACAGGTAACTGCGCGCGCGCGTACACACAAATTGGACCTTTGTTTTACACTGACCTCGTTAGAATTCCGAATTTATAATTCGAAAGATATGCTATAATTAACATAGATTTTGTGTTGAAAGATGAAAAACTGGCTGTCGTTATTATAAGTTTTACCCGATTTACTTTTACTAATAAATACAATGTCAGAACCTTTGAATATCATTATCGGAACGTTGGCCTTTTTGACTGAAAATGATGTAATATTTAAGATTAAAATATTAACGGGCAGCATAATGAACCTGATCCTATAACCATGCTCCAAAAGTATTCAATCATGTTAAGCTTCTAAAGTAATTACAGTGCCTTGAAATTGATATTCTATTGATACTGAACGCAGGTCGCAACCTTTTAATTGGTTTCGTATTTAGGCAGATGCATATTTATTGTTGTCGCCCCTTAATTAAATTTGGAATAATAAAGTTGAATTTGGTAAATTAAAACTAGTAGGCGGCGTTTTCTTGTATTATACACCTTGAAATGTTAAATTCAGTGCTACTGTAGAAGTTTACGTAATTTTTGGATGTAATCAATTCCATCGTTGAGTTTATTGAGTACAATAGTGATGTTTCGTTTTTTGGATGAGAGGATCTAACGTGACATATTCATTGATTAAAAACATTTTCTATCAGCGAACGAATGCCATTTTGGTACTGCAGACCTAAAAGTTAGAAGGAAAATGGGTGAATGTTTAACCAGTGAGAGTCTGGCACTACCCAAAGCTATGCAAACAGAAGTGTGCCTTGTCGAAATTCGATAGCTTCATGTGGAAAGCGTCGAAATAAAGGTCGATGTAAAAATATCCCCCTAGAAAATGAAACAGCACTATTGCCCTCAATCAACGCAATGATGGAGTTGATTACACCTAACAATTTCGTAAACTTCTACAGTCGTGTGGAATCCTACATTTCAAGATGTATAAGAGGAATACACTTCACTTACCATCATAATTATTGGTTTAATTTAACAAATTCAACGTCTTTTCTTCCAAATTTTAATAAGGGGCGACAAAAATAATTACGAGTCTGCCCAAATCCGAAATCAACTGCAAGGTACTGCGTGCAGGCTGAATGGAGATGACATCATAGTTTCTGGGTTGTTCAATTGTCAAAAATGATGATGGTCAGCAGGAATACTGGATATCGTTAGCATGATTCGTTTAAACGTAGCCACATTTACAACCCATTATCAAATATCTCTGATCAATATCACAACAACTGAAAATTTTATTTTAAAATAAGCAGATAAATTATTTGAGTTATAAGGACTTTCTGTGTTTAGCTCTGCATCTAGCACGTTGATATTCAGTTAAAGATCCTTGAGTAATCGGTTCTTCATCCGGCTGAGGATTCTTATTTAACCGGGATTCAGATAAAAGTATTCGGCCATTCCATGTATGGTCAATTAATATTGCTGGCTATTATTATATCAAACCCTTTTCCCCAAAATGAAGTAGGCAATGATAAACCCTGCTAATGGTTGTCATGAACCATAGGGGGGCTTGCTTAATATCATTAATATCTATATCGATGAAATTTTACTTGTCTTTGTATCTGCGACAAGGCGAGAGATACCGTGCACTTCAAAATCGCTTTTTGCCACCGTCGATTCACCGAATTCGGTTCCTTTAGGGGGGTACACAGCCTTTCCGAGCACTTCACCGTTCGACCCAATTAGCTGGAAAATCACGTAGTAATTCTATAAGCCCTAAAGTTTACCTTGAACTCCTCGGCGATGAAAAAATTTGATTGTAATCCAGTGAACATGTTATTTATGAGTGGCAATATTTTGGCTTTCCTTAAAAGAGGAGCTGGGTCTTTTACCACTACTCCTGTTTCGTTCACTAATGAAACTTTGAGTGTGGCCCATTCTGTTATCTTTTTTTGTAATATTTCAGAGCCCGTCTTTATCTTTAAGTGCAAATTCGCGTGGCGATCCTTATATTACAAAATATAATACGAAAAACACTAGCAAAAAATCAGTAGCATCTGAGTGTGGCAAGTATGTGACCTCTAGAGATGCCTCTGGGGCATTTTTGAAAGTCACCAATTGTTAAAAAGTATTCATTTACTGATTTTGAATCCACTATTTTCGCAATAATGTATGTTTCTCCATTAAGACCATTAACTACAGACGGTATATTTTGAACACGAGTTTTGAAGCTGAAAGTGTCGATTATTTGACTCCCTGCATAATCAAACGACAGGGTCATGAAAAATAACTATACTCAGTTTAAAAAATACCGACCGTTCAAATCTGTTTTCTTTGGATATTTTTGAGAATTCAAACCTTTTATAATCGCATTTTATGTTAAGCTTAACCAACCTCTTTTTCCCTTCTACTCTCAAAAATTTATCCGAAGATCTGTAAAGTTCCGTTTGTTTGTATGTAACGAATAGGATACTCGGAAAAAAACGAACATGAGTTCTAAAATATATCGACACTATCGTTCTATCGAGACCATCCACCTTAAGTAAAGGAATGATTTTACTTTGTAACATTGAAAATCCCCATATACTTCACCAAAAACCCACGAGTGGACGACGATAAAAACAAAAACAAGGTTCATTTATCAAATAGACACTTGCTCTTCTGAATGGTCAAGAAAATTCTTAATTAATATAAGTTATTTTGCACAACCCGCAGGGCTATTTAAGTGGTCAGTATTTTAATTCGAATAATTGGCACACTTCTAGCAATTAAATCACTTCAACTGAAACAAATTTACTAACTCGGAATTCTACGAAACATAATTAATAGTGAAATAACAAGAACTAGGTGAAAACTGGCTACAATACAATATTTGGTGTCTCGCATATGATAGAGCGGATAAGGCCCACTACGTGCATGATTCTGAATCCCATATAGTGTTTGAATGAACAGAGGCCCTTATGTATTACAAACCCAAATTCAAAAACGTAAACGAATTCATCTATATGCCGTTTCTAAAAATTTTAATCATAAAATCAGCGAAACTCTTTAAAAAAAATACAAAGATCAAGTTGCCTCACGATGACAACAGGATTTTCCTATATTGCCGTCATACATCTGACTCACAACTTGTGTAGCCACATCGATCTATTAGCAGTGATACGAGCACGTTTGTAACCTTATGTAGAGTAACGATTATTCAAGTAGTTAAACAGGAAAACGTTCCATGAGCAGGAGGGACTGTCAAAATACCCGGAATTTGAAAATTTGACAAATAAAAAGATTGAATAAAAATATAACTGAGAAAAATCTATGACGATGAAAACTAAAATCGGTTCATTTTTACCAATAGATCTTTCAAAATAATTAATTTTAAGAATCTAAACGTTATCTAAATAAATTCCGCTTCCCTTGATGGAAAGACACTTCCAGTTTTCTCAAATCCACTCAAGTGTAATAAACACCAAAAAATACGAAAAAAACCCATTTCCTGAACTCAAAGTGACCACAATGTCCGTGAAACTAAAAGGCCATAACGCTGGTGATTTAAAATACTTCTAGGTATAGCATGGCTGCCACAAAATTATTAAAGGGGAATCCTATTACATTTTCATTTACATGAGCAACCTCGGTTAGATTCTAGCAAAGCTAAGGTACTGCAGGTTAAATCTTAAGTTGCATCTGTTAATCTACACCAGAAGAGCAATTATAGTGATGCGGTTCCTAGATCATGATTTGCATAATTTTGGATCTCCACTCACACAATGGGCTGTCTATCCTCATCAATGTTCTCTTTTTGATTTTAGCCCCAAATGGTAACATTTATTGGAGATTAATTTTTTTCTTTTGTTGGAATAAATATGTTCATACGCCGATAAACAGCACAATGGAAGCAAAGGTGCTTTAAGATAATAATAAATGCTCGCATCGATATGAGCCGGATTTCATCGATATAGAAACAGCTACTACCCAAATCTAAACAAATTTTGTCTACATTTTATTTCGACATGATCCAGCCCATTGTAAGAAATTATGGGTATGTTCGACCGTCAGATTCGAAAGTGATACTGAGGTTGAAAATGTGCAACAGATAGCTGCAACCAAAATATCAAGCGACCAGAAGAATCATCTACGGTGGTAAAAATATACTTATTGACGTGATGAAATACACCCTGAATTTTACTTAGCTGGTATAATAACTTAAGAAAACGAAAACAGGTCAGCGCCCGAGATCTTACAGATATTAATCGATGGTAAAATACAGAGCAAGCAGCCATTTTCGGACGCGGTCGGTGAGATTAATAAAAATCCAAAATAGTTAAATATCTGAAATTAATTTTATATTTTTAGCAAATGTCCTACTAGCTTTATTATATTTTCTACACATATAAAACGAATTTTCATTAGGTGCCACTTAAAGTTCCATTTGAACAAACGTATTTAACTAATTCACCTGACTTCGAGGGGCTGCAGGCGTTCTTTGATGATTAGTAAGTAGGGGGTTTTGAACCAAACATATTAGTAAGAAAAATGTATGGAAAAGATACTATTAGAAAACCAAAGCAATTGACAATAATGTTAAAAACCATAAAAAAATGCTCTGTGGAACCTTACTTATAACTTATTTTGATGTAGATATTTTCATCTTTTTAAAAATATATTTTTCCAAATTTTTCGGTCAATAATTTCAATAATCATGCGGATTTCACTCCAGTTTCTGAAATAGATATGTCAACATTAAACTTTTCCTGGATTTCTTATTTAAAATATAACACAACATAAATTTTCTCCAGCGTTTAAACCTTTTACACCAGTGGACCATTTGTTGTAAACGTCAAACATTCTTACAACTAAGTACAATATTAAATATGCCTCTATCTTTAGAATCAATTTATGCCAGAGAATATATAAATTCAGATTCATATATTTATTGAAAACACTTGGTTCTCCTTATATAAACTGTAATCTCTCATATTTCTCTCATCCAAAGGATAGTTTTCGTATAAATTTATGAGAAATTAGCTCCTAATCCTATCTTCATCTATTATTTGAAAAATTGAGACACATGGATTAATCACATTTCAAATGTCTAAAAAGGCAGAAGTTCCTCATATGATAGAGCAAGTATATGAATCAATTCTAACAATGCGGCAATATAAAATCGGAAGAATTTTGCCTAATCAGAAATTGGGATCCATGTGGGAATAGAGGAGGATGTGTACATATTTATTGAGTTAACAGAGAAACGGGACGGTGAAATTCGCCATAGAAACTTGAGGAGAAATAATGAATGAGGTTCAATTGTGCATACCGATGACTCCCGACCCTACAGAGGAATGGAAAGAGAATTTTTAAGAGATTCTTAATCTTGAAAGGGGTTCGATTCGACAACTAGGGCCATAATAGGATTTAAGAAACTTGCAGTCCTTGGAAAAGACTACTTGGAGTTATAACGAACAAACAACTAGGCATGGTTTATGGACGCATCGCCGAGTATGCTTCAAACGAAACTTTGAGGATAATCTAATGGAGGCGATCATTCAGAAAACCACTCGATAGTATCCCGTAAATCATTAAAAACTTAGGTGAATAATTTTCAATCTCTAAATACAAAGTTTTTTGACTATTAGAATTATTTAATCAATTTCGATATTTTTAATTCGGCGCTAACTACTCTCCGCCAATTAAAGATTATTGCTGCCTGATCTGTATTTTAGCCCTAGTTTCTTAACTAAAGATGCTAGGCACAGTAGTCAAAGAACAGCTGGTTTTGGGGAAAAGTTATTACAAGTATTTACGAGCTTCATCCAATAAAATAGCTATAGAATTACGGTAGAAAAATTAAAAGCACTTACTTGGTTACTGAAATATTTATTTTTGCTTGAGGAACCGATTCCGATATTGATAAACGCCCGTTTGGAAACTATACCGGCCAGGTGTGAATATATTTCCTTACACCCATCGTTACTGATTCTTCCCTAAGCAGCCAGCCACATTAAACTATGTTGATTTCAGATTAATGATCTTGCTCGAATCGTTATATCACAGAATTCCTATACTTTATGGAGTATATAATGAGGAGGTAACAGACGATAAATCAATTAACAGGGTGTCAAAAGGGATGCAAAAAATTAATCACTGGTGTTGATCGAAGTATAACATAATGTGCTCCTTGAATATGATGAAAAACCACTAGAATTGTATTTTTTCGGTCTATGACGTCATTTGATGATAATTTACACATCGAGTGTTTTGATAGTTCATTTAATCTATCTAAAGCTGGCTCGACAGAATTATCATTTGGGATGACATTAGGAAGGGAGTAATAGTTATTTAAAAAACCGCATGCTCTAGTATTTTTAACACTGGGGGTTGACAGAATTACTTCTAAAGTGCAGTAACTCCCTGCAATAGTGTTTAATGCATCGATAGTCTACTGAATTGTCACAGGTTTAAGAATAACCATTATAATTTGACATTCATTCATCTAATGCATTCGTGAGTCCGATCCAGCTTAATGTGAGCCGGTATATCTATAGATTCACTACTCGCTTTAATAAATATACTGTGAAAGTAGCCTCTCTATTCAACAGGATTTTATTTCATTTTTCAACATCAACGCAACGGTCTACCCTGCTTGACCATCGATCGTCCTCAAACGTCAAGTGCCATTTGAATGAGATATTCTGTAGCCAAATCAAGATTGTAAATATTTAATTAATTGGTGTTTACTTAATGATGTGTGAATTTCAGTGACCAAAAACATAAATTAGGTAAGCGTTCCTCTTCTAACGCCATCTTAGATCATTTACCATCGCATAGGTATCGGTGGTTTGAGTGTCCCTGGGATGAATTTGTGCTTTTTACCCAGAATTTAGCTTCCTGGTTTTGATAACTCACTGTTAGAGCATCCAAATGAACAACTAGTCCAAGATCATCTGTTTATATTAGATAAAGTGGACCGGAATGGGTTTTAAGAATGTTCTCTTTGGTTTGATCATATTCCGACGATTGGAGATTAAATTCGCTTCTGTGAGCAGACTAACCTGTTAAAGTTTTTGCTTGCCCCAATCCAGTAACGAAAACCACGATCTTTCGCGGGCTTTAAAGTATGATAGGATGTGCACCGTTGGGCATCTGACCATCTTCTGTCCTTCTTAATCGGCCCGCGGCCTAAATTTCGTTTTTTAATGAGAAAATTTATGGCCAGATGTTAACACTGATTCAAGCCTGGATCAAGAAAGGTTTAGGTTTATTTCAATAGTGTCAAATTAGATATCGCGATCTCAAGTCGCCTAGTATTGACCTTGAATTCGTTAAAATAATTTAATCCTCGTATACCACAGAAAATATCACTAAAATGTCAGCTGTCTGTTATCATAAATCGAGATCTGGTAAAAAATGGATCGAAGACGTTTTCAGTCGGCACCCGTAAGAACCAAGATTTTAATCTATAATAAATTGGGATATCCCGGTAAGTACCCAGAAACCTGTGATAGATTACATGACACCAAAACCGTTTTTTTGTGTTATCGGAACTCAATAGATTGAGAACCATTGATTCAGTCGTTTACTAAATACCAAATGAGTACTGTCAGTGCAGCCGAGATTGCCAGAGTTCGAAGGATGTGAATGAAACTAAATGATTACTTTCGATATTTGAACTGATTTCAACCACAAAAATGACCCGTTACTGTAAATGTAATTTGGTTTATTATGTAATCGAAGATATTAGACCCCATGTCAAATGATCATCTACACTATTTTACGTCCCAAACAGCGGACTTTCCAAAGATAGCAATCAAAGGTTCTGATATTGAATTTATTATAAAAAGTAAATTTTAGAAAGGTTCGTTGCGGTTAGACTAAATCAAATCTCAATAAACGAACAGCACATATTCCACTCTTGAATCTGAACTAATATTCTCACAAGCCTAAAAGGTAGAATCTATATAAATATCAATTTACCCATACAATACCCTGCAATATGTTTCGACGATAGGCGGCGTTAAGTTTTTTAACCTTTTTTTTGATTTGTGAGCCATAATTTTGTTGACAAAGGGAAAAAATTTGACGCCGATGGCCACCGTCGAAATAGATTGCAAGGCACTGTGAATACAACATCGGAATCTTTGAATGTAATCAGTGGCAAGTAGGCCATTTTAGACGAAAAATGGTGCATCACAACCAAAGTTAGTTTGATAAGGTGCGTTTAACATATCAAAATGAAATCTTTATTTTTCATGAATCACTCCATTTTGCTCCATCATAAAGAAACATCCCTGGAGGACGTATGTGCATTTAGGTAGTACACATGAGACAAGAATGGTTGGTAGACCTTTGTCAAGATTACACTTTCACAAATATGTTCGACCTCAAAGTTTTGATGTGATGTAGTGACATTCGATAGTCTATTATATGCTAAATACTTGTTAGAGATTATGGGGTCGATTACTAATTGAACGATTTAACACAACATATTTTTGAAATATCGAAGATCGACTCTTCATTACTTCCAGAATTTGATCATATGCCATCAGTCTTACTTTCATAGTTATTCTCAATAATTATATATCTGTTAGAGGTTATTTTTTAACCACTGTATTGCCTTCCTGGCGTATTTTCTCCCGGAAAGAACACAAAAGCCTGTTTTCAAAACCAGGTATCCCAAGAATATTGGTACCCAAAACTTTACAATCGCACTTTTGATTACAAAGAATTTGGTTACTTTTCTTGCATCCGCGTTCTTTTACCTTCGAGGACTTATTTACCTTGTGATTGGATCATCTTCGCCACTCATCCTCCTGAATGGCCTAAACCAAAGGTGTCAAATATATGGCTAGCGAAGATTTTACATCCTACCCGCGTAAAATTCAATACAATTTGCTTTGCGCGTGCGCGACCTTGTAGAAAATGGCATAATTCATACGTTAATCTATACAAACAACGTCTTTCTGAATTGTGGGGCCCAGTCATTATTTCAATGTTTTATAATGCTTCATGGTGCATTTAGTCATTTAAGTTTTCAATTTACTTGCTCAAATCTTGCTTCTTTTTTTAGCTTGTCTCAAATCAAGTTTATTCACGCCGTTCCAGTTTACGTGTCACGCATTTCATCGTTTATATTTGTCTGTACAATAAATAGAGAACGTTTAAGCGTTGTTCATACAATATGCCAGCAATTTGGAGAAAAATAGTTATCGAACGTCACTTTATTCAGATAAAACGGAAAAAAATTATTTTATTATTGACCACAACGAAAAACCAACATATTTGATCTGCCTGCGGCAAATCGCTGTTTTGAAACTATTTAACCTCCGAGGGCATTAGGATTCTAATGATATTGAATTTGAAAAATACACAGGAAAGCTACGACAAGATAAAGTTGACTACTTGGAACAAACGTTAAAATAACAACTGTGATTCTTTACAAAAATCAACCATGTTAATAAAACTGCTGTAAAAGACAGCTATATCAATTCTCATTAGCTAGCCTTGGTGTTAAAACCGTTTTCGGATGGAGAGATGATAAATAAATGAATGTTTTTGAGCGTAGAATGTATCATCCCTGATAAGCGACAAGCGTTTGCTATTATAGCCCTACTAAGAAACACGATTGCAGAGAGAGAGTTTTTTATGTTGCCTGCGATATAGATAGTCAGCATTCAAAAAAAGTAAAGTCGTTTATTGCTTTTTCAGTTGCAATTTATGAGAGTACAGATATCACTGACATTTCTAAACATGCTGATTTTATTCGTGAAGTTGATAAATATATTTACATAACGGAAGAATTTGCTTAATTGATTCAAATGATAGATACAACAACTGCAGACCATGTATATCAATGTTTGAGGGAATGCGTTGGCAGACTTTGTGCAGATTGGAAACAAGCTATGAGTCTGGTCACCGAAAGAGCACCTCAAATGTTTGGCAGAAAAGTTGGGGACCGCAACACTGTTGAAAGAAAAGCAAAAACAACTGAATGTGAAGTTTGATTTCTGCAATTTTAACTGCATTGCACCTCAAGAATCTTTGTGAAGCCAAATCATGAAGGTGAGAAACGTAATGAATGTCGTGATAAAGACGATAAATATCATCAGAGCGAAAGTTCTTAATCACAGACAACTCAATAGCCTGTTGGAGGAAGTTTAAAGTTATAATGATCTGCCATGTCATATGGAAGTTCTATAGCTTAGTTGAGGCTCTGTTCTTTGCCTTTCTTTTAATTTAATTCTGAGATTTAAATATTTTTGGAAATAAAAGTATGCCCAGTCTCAAAGTTGCGTGAACATTTTTGGCTTAGAGATTCAGCTTTCAGAGTCGATATTATGGAGAACAGGAATGAACATAACAGAAAAACTCAGGGACGTGATAAACTCATAAACGATGTAAATGAAATTATTTGTGCTCTTGAGTCTTAAATCGAGTTAAAGGAAAAGCAATTGAAAGAAAACTATCCATTTCATTTTCCAACTCTGAAATCTTTTCTATCTTAAACCTGCTTGGTTAATGATGTTGACATCCAGAGGTACATTGACAAGATTTTAGGGTTGCGAACTAAATTTATAAGGTTTGCTGATTTAGAATTCATGGACAATATATTTGGAATTGTTCGAAACCATTCTCTGTGAATTCACAATCAGCGCCAGAATAATTACAATTGGAACTAATCGATATACATTGTGATTACATTTTGAACGATAAAATCGGTTCTGTTGACATTGATATATTTTACACATACACAGGACAAAAGTATCCCATGGTGACTGCCTTTTCTATAATAATATTATAAATGTTAATACCGGGTTTTGCATTCTATAACGTCCACCATGATTTTTTTTCAAGTCCACGGTAATTTTATTTTCCGGCCACTTTGAATGTGTGCCGAAATCATAAATATTTAATGTTCAAAAGGTAACCATATTTCTATTTTGATAAATCTTTGACACGAATGAAGATAATTCAAAATCAAAAAAGCGATATTTGTTAAAAGTATAAATTGAATATCTGGGTTTGCGTTGATAAATCGATTTTTAAAAATCTAATAAACTTAAAAATTAATGAACATAACTTCTATTCCCTCTCGGTGTTCTCTTCATTAATTTTTGGGGAAACATTTCTTTCGAATGATTTTTATAATTGGATAAACGTGCTAGTGTGACTTCCGTAAGGCTCAACCGTCCTTAATTGTCGAGGGTTTTTCTTTTAAAAAAATTTCTAATAAATGAATGAAGAGAACATTGAGGAGGAATAAAAATTTAGTTCATTAAATTTTAAGTTTATTAGAT